>JAOYSI010002233.1:0-12287 GCA_025775065.1 Hiodon alosoides
TGTATATGTGTGTGTGTGTGTGTGTGTGTGTGTATCTGTGTGTGTGTGTGTGTGTTTATCTGTGTGTGTGTGTGTGTGTGTGTGTGTATGTGTGTGTGTGTATCTGCGTGTGTATGTATGTGTGTGTGTGTGTGTGTGTGTGTGTATGTGTGTGTGTGTGTATGTGTGTTTGCGTATGTGTGTGTGTATGTGTGTGTGTGTATGTGTGTGTGTGTGTATGTGTGTTTGCGTATGTGTGTGTGTATGTGTGTGTTTGCGTATGTGTGTGCTTTTGTAGATTTGCTTGTCTGTTGAAAACAACGGGGGGATTAGTAACACTCTTTCTATTATTTTGTTTTGTCTTGTCAAGGGCTTTCAAAGCACAAATCTATGCACAGGAAACGATCACGCTTTATATTATCCCTGACTGTTCATTGAATATTATTATAGGCAGATTAATTCTATATGTCACCACGAGCCACACAGAAACATTAAAGGTTTAAAGATTTACTGTTGACACAACCTGTTTTTATCATGCACGATCACAAATCATCTTCATTCATGCACACGATCAGAATAAGATCATCTACTGGAAGCAAACTGGAAAGATGTTTATAAGAACGGATGGTAAGGGCTGTACTCAGAGCTAATTGATGAATGTCACGATCAGACCATTGGTCTGCAGATGCTCAGCTGGGGCAATCATTTGCTGTAGTCGCTGCATTTATGTGAAGATGATTTAGCAAACGGGGCCCCTCTTCACCACCGCTAATGTGTGTCCAAGATCAACTGACCAACAGCGTCATCTACGCTCCACTACCTTAACAAATCCATCATTTAATTGTATTCAGATAATTGTCATTTGTTTTGTCAAAAATATAAAGAATTACTTCAGTATTTTAGCTTGGTTTACCAATACCCTTCACGAGCCTCCGACGTCACGTCTGCGATCGCATTTCCTTGCTATTGTGTAGTTTCAATTTAATGTTACTTATGCCCTGCATAATATTAAAATGATTCTCATGAATATTGTATGACAAAGGGAGATTGATAGTCTGAATAATTAGGATGTATCTTTTAAGAGAAATGTATATTTAGAAGACATTTAAAAATTAACTGAAAGAAATTTTACAACGTTTAATTTTGTTGTGTCTAAATAATATTGTGTTTCACGGGCAACATAATGAGTTATTTTGAAGAAATGTGTAATTGTGTTGTAAGTAAGGCATTGAAGTAATATATTTCGCTTTTTATCCGGGTCAAGAAGTGTGTGAATATATTTCCGGACTGTGCGACTGTCCGTTTTAGCATCTGTTTTGGTTTTATGGGGATAAAATATAACTACATTACTTTTATCAGCATTTTTGCAAATTAAGTGAAACACGAAAACAAATTAAGGAAAAAACAAACGTGTTGAGTAAGGACCTACTATTACACGTAGAATCGTGGCCCGATATTAGTCTTCACTTCTATGAAATAGAAAACATACTTGACATTGTCGTCTGACTGCAATTCACGAATACAGTTGCCCGTGGCGTGGTGATATTTAAAGGTAATAACGCCGCTTTCTGTACCGGGGATGCTGGTTTCACTAACTCGCGTTCGGCACAATGCATATTTCTGGGTTTATGTTGTAGCAGGTCTGAAAAGAAGTAATTGAAGGTGTAGTGGGAAAACACATTTATAATAAATATAAACGATTCCAACACTAAGGTTTCGTATAAAACCCCACGACTGCAACAGCGCCGACCGCATGTTAAAACTCGGGTTTCTGGACCCCCTAAGAACCCATTAGAAGTGGCTAAAGATTACGGATCAGGGGTATTAAAACGCCGCACGAAGTTTACACCGATAAGATATATCAAAATGGTACGACGACTTATTTGGTCCAAAAATATCCTTACCATTTTGTTTCAATGAGTCCACAGATCATCCTGAAAGCCTACTGGGCTTTATAGAAATATTAACGTAATTACTTAACACATCTTTAACAGATTATGTAGACAATTCGACGTCCATCTTTGAACCGTTTGTCACATTTTGCAAAAAATACATTTATGGTTCCAGTTTATATTAATATGACTTGAAGATACAATTTTAAATCTATCGTGGGGTGGAAAATAGTGTCAATGTACAACATAACAAAGATGACCTGCCGTTTTCACTGCTAACGTGAAAATGCTAAATATAGGCCGGTGCTTGTTCGTTGAAAATATTATTGTGTCGAAATTAAAGCTCTCCGGGTGCGCTGCATTCTCTCCTCGAAGAACATTTGCTGTATCAGGTGTTTACAAACGTTCAAGATTTGTCATGCAATATATAGCAAATGTTCACCCTTACGCATGTGTGTGTGTGTAAATTTGTACCGCGTCCGGAACCACACACGTTCGTTTTCAGTTATACCGCTGGTTTGTTTTAGCGTTTTCTAAATGGATATAATTGTTGATACCACCAGTAGGTGTCACTGTTCCCTCGGGCCTTTCGTTCACTTTCAAAGTCCCCAAAACGCTACAAAAGAAGCCCAAAATTCACATATAAATGTACCGCAATTATATGAATTGCAGTCGTTATTGTTCATGTGTGTAGTGTGCGAAAGGATTAAGTCTGACGTGTAGCTTGAAGCATTAGATGATATCTGACCGAATACCAGAAATATAAATGATGATTTTCATCAAAATTGATTTTTCAAAAAGAACCGTAGAAGAGGAAGAAACTCCAATGTATGCAGTTCACTCCGGATGACGCCCTGCTCAAGAAAATCTGCTTATTGTATTATAGAAGTAAAACATATTATTATGTTGAAATATGTTTTCCCAGAAACAAATCGCTGCACTTATGTTCAAAAACACAGGGGTTGATTAAAGTCACTCTGTGGTTTTAAAGTGTAATACTTTTCATAATAAAATCCATCATAAATCGTTTTTGGCAATTTTTTTATGGGCTGCCCCACAGCTTCCAGCTTTAACATGCAATGTTTTTAATATCCTCACAGAATATTATTCAGTCTGCTGTTTTACCATAAACTCAAAGAGAGATACACAAAAAAAAAGCAGTTATAAATGCTAGTTGTGTAAATTAATGAGTCTATTTTACAGTAAAATCAATGTAGGCTTATAATAAACGTAGATTCATTCACAGGACATCAGACATAACTTAAAAAAACATAACCTTTCGATACTTTACGGGGAAAAAAAAGGCACCTTATCCCCAGGGTCATTTGTGTTATTGAATTAGACAATTGTTTTTTTTTTTTTTCTGAATTATAATTTACGAATTATGAATTATGAATGATCTGATGAATTATGAATGATCTGATGAATGATGAATGATCTGATGAATGATGCTGCTGGGTTCCTTGTGGGGAGACATGAGGGAAATGGGATGTAAGGGTTATCATCATGGACTCTGGACCTGAGGAGAGTCAGGCTTGACTCTCAGTCTAGCTGCTTCATGGACTCTGGACCTGAGGAGAGTCGGGCTTGACTCTCCGTCTAGGTGTCTCATGGACTCTGGACCTGAGGAGAGTCGGGCTTGACTCTCAGTCTAGCTGCTTCATGGACTCTGGACCTGAGGAGAGTCGGGCTTGACTCTCCATCTAGGTGTCTCATGGACTCTGGACCTGAGGAGAGTCAGGCTTGACTCTCAGTCTAGCTGCTTCATGGACTCTGGACCTGAGGAGAGTCGGGCTTGACTCTCCGTCTAGGTGTCTCATGGACTCTGGACCTGAGGAGAGTCGGGCTTGACTCTCAGTCTAGCTGCTTCATGGACTCTGGACCTGAGGAGAGTTGGGCTTGACTCTCAGTCTAGGTGTCTCATGGACTCTGGACCTGAGGAGAGTCGGGCTTGACTCTCAGTAATTCATCCTAAACTCATCATGAATCCTCCCGCTTTGGTAACAATGTAATGCACAAACAAAATGAAATACTCTACATGTTGGTGTGACTTGAGTGACTGTTTTGTTCAGCAGCTGGGCTTTCTTTGAGACAGATGATATAGGAAATGCTCTGATGCGCTGCAGAGAAAATTGAAACTGAAAGTTGCTTTCTCAGAGACTTAATGTTAAACGAGCAACAGAAGCAGGTACAGCAGTGTTTATTGATTTAGTCATCCCAGCAAATTAAGAATCGGACAGGAGACCCATTAAACCTCAGTGATCCTCACTGGTGCCTCTCAGAGGAGCGGGTAGTGACACTTCTGGGCTAGTAAAGTTGCATGTTAGCTTTCAGACAGATTCGTTTCTAATTACAACACAGAGTCAAACAAATGCACGATTTTTTTTTGAAAATATCTAAAAGATGAACGAATACAAAAAAAACCCAGATTAATATTTTTAATGTGTTCCTTAATTAAAATGCAACACATTGCCAATCTCTGCCTATCGTTGTTGAACTCATTTATAAATGAGTTTTAATGATACATATAATTTACAAAAAGAAGTTATATTTGCCCTGATGCTGAAACTATTGATTGAATAAAACGTCATACGTGATAATATAATAATAGAAATTTAAGAGATCTAAGACACGGAACTGGAACAATATCTTTTTGTGATATAATATCTAAACTGGACATTGGCCTCAGTGAGTTTAAATTATAAAAAGAAAATAACCGCTTTATAGATGATTATTATTAATATTATTATTGCTGTTTTCCCTGTTAATATTGTCAATAATCTTGTTTCAAATCATTTTATCCTATGATAAGAAAATTGCTATTTAAAATAGAAAATAATAAAAACCTAATATAATTTCTGAAAATGGTGTGCACAATTTAGTCATGATAACCGGTTTGAATTTATATATTACACGGTGTCAGTAACGAGAGCTTGGGGCCTCAAGATCTGGCTAACACAAAAGGTGTTCCAGGGATGTCATGACTCACCCAGGGACATTCGAGGGGACATAATTAGTCTTTATTTTATGCTCTTAATGTGTCATTTTAAAAGCCTGCTTTTCTTTGAGTGCTTTAAAATTGGCAGCGTTACTCTGAATCAGTGAGAAAATCGCCAGCTAATTCATTGATTGCCCCTTGGAAATGGTGGCTGTTAATTGTCGGGTAATTAGCATTTTTTGACCTTAGGGGGCGATTATTGCTAGAACATGCCACATTAGAGTGGGTTGGGTTTAAAAAGCCTTTCTTACGCAGAGGACCGGCGAGACAGATGGCGGGCTGTCAACAGCAGACAATGTTTGTTTTCCTGAAGAGTGTCAGGGGAGTCCATTTAAATTAGCATCATTGATTAAATGCTAATTCACTATAATCGTTTACAACATTACACATTGAATGAAGTCACCAAGCGAAATCGAAATGATGTTACGTCCAATATCCGTTCGGTGTTCGGTTTTAAAATGTCGTTTTTATCCGGACGTCTTCTGGAAACACAGTACATAATAAGTGTGATATTTATGGCCAAATGTTCCAGACGATAAAATAATAAATAAGGATATTTATTTTCGTTATTTACGATACTAAGATATGCATAAAAGTATCGTAAATTATTTAGTCTGATATTTTTTGTGTGGGGAAGGTTGAAGGATGAAGGTTTTAAAAACAAAATGGAGAAACTAGCCTCATCATTAAAAAAAAGTTTATTCATTGTGTTTCATAAAGTTATGTTTTCTTTTGTTCTTCAGCTGGTCCAAAAGCCATTCATTTTTCCCCACCCGTGGAACTTGTGAATACATTTCTGAAGCCCTCTGAGCGCTGTTTGTTGTAAAGCCTCCATTGATCGGATATGAAGTGGCTTAGACAGTACCCCTAACATTCACACCTTCAGTTAATCGCCATGACAGAACTCAGACCTGACCTGGAAAGTCTGATAGCATCTCCGTAACGGAGCTGATTGTACAAAACCCGCCGATGTGTAACATACAGGATACTAATACTGTCGCAAGCATGACACTGTCAGCTCCCTGACCAAGAATATGTTCTTATTATAGAGATTTTCCTGTCCGTATTCGATTGCAAATTAACGTAAATAATGTAAACAATCTCAGTATGTACACACATTAACTGAGAATGAAAATGTTCCTGGAGAATCTGCAGGTATGAATTTCACTTGGTAATTAAAATGAGTTATTTTCATTTGTTGATTTGTGCCGAACGAACCACACATAGCTTTCCGTAGCATTGGCCGAGTATAATGGAACTGAATGAGGACAAAATCCTAAAAGGAGTGTGATTGAAATTCATATTTCACCTCACGCCTGTGAGAACTATTACATCTTCGCAGATTTGCAGTTTCTGAGACGCGTGTACACATTGTAGTACAAATACGGTGTGTTAATACAGACCATGGCGTTCAGTTTCCGCCTTCTGTAGTACAGGTTCAGTAGTAAATAGATTGTGTTTATTTGTGTTACTTCCTGCGTATTCAGACCCGTAAACTCTAAACCTGAACAATCTAGACCCCTGGGCTCACTCTCTATCAGCTGAGGCACTGGGGTGACCTGAGTGGAGTGTAATATTAATAGTCTAAATATGATCATTTTCATCCAGAGTTAGGGGAAAACACAATCTACCGTATTATCTGACCACGCCAGGAGATGAGCTGTGCTTTCAAATCTACTTATTAATCTAGTCCAATTCAGTATTCCAAATTAATCACCTCTACAAACACAGTATACTCATACAATACTGACTTGTAATTCATTAATAATTATTTTACAATTTCCGAATATTTGTGCTTTTTCAAATAAATAGCGAGTATATAAAATACATTTTTTTTAATTTTTACATAAACACTGATTTTGTCATGTCGCCTGTTTTCCTGAAACAACAATATTTTGTTGTCCCAGGATCAGACAAACTTCTAACAATTTATAGTGTCCAAGTTCTATGTTATAAAATACTGAACTTGACCTGATAAATATGCAGAATGTCAGTTTGCCATGGAAAAGGTATAATATTTCATGTATATATAAACTGCATCCATTTTGCACTTTAAAGAAAAATAGTTTGTCTTTTGTCTGATTAATAATGTATATTTACCAGATCATATTGATTTGACTTTTAGCTCTTTACAGGTTTGTAATGATTCACATACGTGTGGATCGTTAACTTCAAAACCAAAATGATTTTCGTTCATCAGCTACACAGTAAAAATGTTTCGAAGCGTCTGTCTTTATGACACTTTGATATATTTCTGGCGCTGATCAGAATAGGGAATTCGGACGTGGGGACACTTCAGAACTTGAACAACGCTGAACCTTACATGACAAACGTATTAAACAACCTGCTTTTTAGGAACTCTAAAATTATCAGGCTGTCTTTGGTGATTAGCAAGATCATTTGCATTACTTTGAAGATGTTTTAAGCAGCCACACGAACAATAATTAATGTCATTTCAGTGTCAATTACATGGTGCCACGAGGCTCAGCAATTATTTCTGTGTTAATTAGACTTTGAGTAAGCTTTTATAGGACAATTCAATTATTTTACTGCCTGTAGGCCCAGAACCCCGCTCTTTTGTGGACAATGGTAGGGTTTACAATTTTAACATCTTTTAGACCAAAAAACGTAATCTGCATTGGACTGATACACATTATCACAAAACCTTCAGAACCTCATTAATAAAACCAACCAATGGGCACAAACGAGTGAAATGGGCTGAGGGCTTTTTCTGCGCATACAAATATGAGTCTATATTTCTGATGTAATAACAAGAATAAAATCACGTGGACCTGGGCGTTTATATGGGCTGAGGAGAAAATAACAGTTTTTTTTTAGTAGTTTGCTTTTTTTATTTAAGGCAATCCTGGAGTTTTGCTATCAGAAGCCATATCTTTCTTTGCGTGGGTAGATCATGTACCTCACAGCCTCGATTGAACTCCTCACATCTGTTTTGACGTCTGAAATAGTTTCTCAGTTGGTGTGTTTCTTGTAAGCCAACCCAGCGCAATTTGTGGATAGAAAGATTGAATTCCAATACAACATTTAAGGCCTAGGAACTATATTGACCGGATGGACATGTCCCCTGGGGGATGTTATAATAAACACACATAGCAAATTCCATTTTCAATGAAATGTTGTCAGAATTGCCATTTCTGGTTTTGTGCTTTCACTCCTTGATTCAGAATGTAGAAAAGAGTCGAAAGGTGACCGATTAATTTCAAAAGCACCTAAAGCACATTATACGCACATACAAGATTTATACACAAACGGTCAGCAAGTTTTCTGTGAGACATCCGATACTTCACACATCACAACAACTGTCTGGGAAAAAACCCCCCTAATAACAAACATTTGCTGAATTTGTTAAATTTTGCTCTAAAGATAGCCAGTTTGTCTATCGCGACCGTTCAGTCCTTCGAATATCTCTGCTGATAACGAGTTCTGGCCTCCTTCAGGGCGGCACAGAAGGGAAGGCTGTCTGTATCCTATAAATCACCCATTAAAGGCAACACAAGGTGCAACTCTTTTCAGGACAGGCTGTCTCCCAGGGATAACGCCATTGACTGCAGTAGTGTTTAGTTTCTGTTTCTGTGGCGGATACACATGTGGACGTATATGTCTGGTAATGTTCTCTGCTTCTCTGCTTAAACACCTTATTGATTGATTTATTTTTTGTGGTTCACTCTGGATTGAATCATTGTCGTTTACATTTCTTAGCTACGAGTGATGTGAATGTAATTTTTACGTACATTTTTTAAATTTATTGTTATGTGCGTATGTAATTATTGTTATGTGCGTATGTAATTATTGGTATGTGCGTATGTATTTACTGTTATGTACGTATGTAAAGTACTGTAAGTCTTAGGCACATGTAAAATAAAATTCTGTAAAGTGAAGATGCTTTCAAAAATAATGAAATGCATAGTTTCTAAGTATAAAAGCAAATACTATAAAGGACAGTAAACAGAAGAAAATTAAAAACAAACAGTAAAAAAATAATTTAAAAAAATAAATGGGAGGGAATATTTGTTGTGACCTCCTTTGCCTTTAACACTGCATCAGTTCTCTTAGGTACACTGTTTTGCAGTTTTACAATCGGCAGGTAGATTGTTCCGAGCATCTTGGTGTAATTGCCACAGTACTTCTACAGACTTCGGCTGTCTGCCTTGCTTCTGTCTGTCCAGGTAATCACAGACAGCCTCGATGATGTTGAGATCAGGGCTCTGTGGAGACCATGCCATCTGTGGCAGAGTTCCTTGTTCTTTTTTCCGAAAATGAAATCTGGAATTTGGAAATCTAAAACATTTTTTTTTCTACTGAAACACTAATGCAGAAGACAAAAAATAAACTTGAAAGACTACATATTTTATTAAAAAAGCTTTTTTTGCGCAGACTTTAGCGCAGTACTGTATTTATATAATGTATGTAAGTATGCACTGTAATTCTCACTCAAGATGTGCACTGTCAGACTGAAACTTGGTGAAGTTTTATTTGATAGTGTCTTCTCCAAGGAGATGAAGCAGACTTTTCCTTTTGTGGTATTTTAGAAGGATGGGTGTGATGCAGGTTGGTGCAGAATTATTTAACTGGGTCAGGCTAAAATCAGAGGTGGACCTCAGAGATTCCCTTCAGGGGCCACACATCCTAGCCACTCACTACTGATGGGAGGTCGCTAATTGGTGCATTATTACTGCTTACCACAGGCTTGCACATACGCCTCAGCACAGATGCAGGTGCGCCCATTAAACTCTGTTACACATCTCTATTTTCTGTCACAGTAAGCTTCTCACACCACAGCAGGATTCCTGGCCCTTATTAGGACATCTACTTCCTGCAGAGGGGAGCTCTGACCGCTTCTGAAGGAGGAGAAAGAGGAGAAGAAGGAGAAGAAGGAGAAGGAGAAGGAGTCTGCCTTATTTGCTCTTCTTCTCAATTTTTGAATTTCCGTTTTGTCCTTGACACACCGCTTTGTGTAGGTCGAAGGACCCTAACTCTAACCCTAACCCTAACCCGAAGAACCCTAACTCTAACCCTAACCCTAACCCTAACCCTTACCCCTTACCCTAACTCTAACCATAACTCTATCCCTGACCCTTACCCTTACCCTAACTCTAACCCTATGCCATCTGTTCTAGTGAACTAACCGAGTACAGGTCGGACAACCCCAATATGAGGATTATTTTCAATTGAAAATAAAAAAAAAACTGCAGTAAAAACAAACAAACAAACCCATCCAATGAGGTGTGGTGATTTCTGCTCAGTGGGAGGTGTGAAGATGAAATGATCCACACACAGAGGCCCACGTGACCCCAAGCCCTGAGGCACGCAGTGGCAACAAATTGCTTTTGACGAGGAATGATTTTAATTTCCGTGTGCAGCTGGAGGAGGGCAGAAACTCAAGGCACTGATAATATATATGTAACACGTCTTCTCTCCTGCCTTATATTCTGTCAGAATCCATCGCACGCCACCTGCTCCTGTCGCTAGGAAATCTATTTTGTATCAAAATAATCTTATAAATTTGATTTATAATCTGTGGTAAAAATCTGAAAGAATTTTTAATCTTCAGATGTATGTTAAATCCAATCTCTAATATCATTACTCTTTGACAAGGTCGGATATCTCTGCAAATAAAGCGATAGCCAGGTTTTATTAGAGAGAATTACATGATTAATACCAAGGAATTAATCACGCACTGTTGAGATCAGCCAGATTGGGTTTGTGATAAGGAATAGTTTATTTTGGCCCACATTTTGACACACCAGAAAAAGAGTATGTTTTATTTCTGTCGCTGCATGCCCCCCAATTACATAGGAATGTTAGTTAAATGTTAGGTAAAAGTTAGGTAAATGTTAGGTAAATGTTAGTTAAATGTTGGGTAAATGTTAGGTAAATGTTAGGTAAACGTTAGGTAAAAGTTAGGTAAATGTTAGTTAAATGTTGGGTAAATGTTAGGTAAATGTTAGGTAAAAGTTAGGTAAATGTTAGTTAAATGTTGGGTAAACGTTAGGTAAATGTTAGGTAAATGTCCCCTCACATGTATAACATGCTGCCAACGTAGCTTTATTCCCTGCCAACCCACAGTGACCAGAGAACCCAACAGGAGGCACTGTTTGGGGTGGGGTGAAACCATACTGACTCCCTCTCTCCTCACCCGCTCAGTGTTCCACTAAATGTGTCCCGGCAGTCAGGTTCTCCCTGTGGGTTCATGTGTACCGTTCTCTGTGTTTACGTAAACCCATTTAATACTATCATAAATGATAATGTTTCAGCCAGGCCGCACTGATCCATAAAGGCATACACTTATTTATTAATGTGCTTACCTGGTGGCGGCCGTAGAGGGGATTGATTCTGATGTGTTATTCAACAGTCGTAAATTACACAATGTAAATGTTTCAGGAAAACTCCAGTAATTGCAGTTGTTTAAAAATGCATTGAGTTCAGATGAGCCACATCTATTCACTGGCCCTTCAGTTCTCTTTAGGTGTTAAATAGTATCGACACACAAGATCTCTTTTTAATTTTTACTAAAACCACCAGCTTTTGAAAATGATTTATTTGCCAGAGTGTGTTACTTTTTGCATTTAACTGCTAAGACGGTTTAGAAACAGACTGCCTTGTGTAACCGGACATTAACGTTAGATTTACGGGCTTTTGTAAATATTTCCATATCTGCGCTGCGGATCCCTGCATCACCCACAGCCGGCAGGTGACATGTGGCCCTGTCCTTGCCCTGATTCATGGAAGTCATCCTCAACAAAAGCAGCTTTTCTGATCAACGCAGTTTATTTTTACCGGAGGCAGAGGTATTTTATATGGAAATGTGTAATGATAACTGTTCTTTGTCTTTGTCTTGTTAGATAAATATGTGCTTCACTGAAAGTCTGAAAGACCATTAAAACAGGATGAGAATATAACATTACATGAGATTGGTTTCCTTCCTTTATGATAATGACGGATATCACTTCATTATCATAACTGCATTACTTGGAGAACATTTGTATTACAGGTATAATTCAACTCAGACAATAACGGAACAGGTGCAGATGAACTGGAGGTGACCGGGTCCGTTTGCACAGGAAACACATTTTTATTGGTGAAGTAAAGTTGGTAAGAGACACAGGAAACACATTTTTATTGGTGAAGTAAAGTTGGTAAGAGGCACAGGAAACACATTTTTATTGGTGAAGTAAAGTTGGTAAGAGACACAGGAAACACGTTTTTATTGGTGAAGTAAAGTTGGTAAGAGGCACAGGAAACACATTTTTCTTGGTGAAGTAAAGTTGGTAAGAGACACAGGAAACACATTTTTATTGGTGAAGTAAAGTTGGTAAGAGGCACAGGAAACACATTTTTATTGGTGAAGTAAAGTTGGTAAGAGACACAGGAAACACATTTTTATTGGTGAAGTAAAG
>JAOYSI010002234.1:1828-16256 GCA_025775065.1 Hiodon alosoides
AGCCCCACAATCTGCTACTCATCTGCGCAGCCCCACAATCTGCTACTCATCTGCGCAGCCCCACAATCTGCTACTCATCTGTACAATCTGCTAGTCAGCTGCGCAGCCCCACAATCTGCTACTCATCTGTACAATCTGCTACTCATCTGCGCAGCTCCACAATCTCTACTCATCTGTACAATCTGCTATTCATCTGCGCAGCCTCACAATCATGCACCACACATAGAAGCTTAGCAGCACGCCTTGAATAGAAAACAAATCTTGAACTTCCACCATGCCCACATACCTTTAATTAATGTGTGCTTTAGATTTAAACAAACAGCATTGTGACAGCTATATTTCTGCATTGTTACACTCGCTAAAACTTAACATAAGCACCTTTGGCAAAATGTCCTGTTTTGCCACAAATAAGTCAAGTCACTGCTGATGAATATATATATATTTTTAATACTTAAAAAAAATACTTTTAATTTTTAAGTATATATTTGATTTATTCACACTTACTGGCTTGAAGGAGTCCTTTTCAACTTTGGCCTCAGTCTCCCATATGGGGTGGCCATCTACAAAAGAGATAAATAAAAAAAAGATTTAAAAAGTGATAACATTTTGAGTAGCAGTACCGGAAGATTTGCACAATACACTCGGTTTACCGTAGAATAAATGCATTGATGAACAAACACACAAACCCAACCCTGAGGAACTTTTTTAACAGTTAGCAACACTTTTTTTATAAAACATTGTGACTATATCTGCATTCTATTGCATCACACCAACATCACCATCGTTGAATAAAAGCAAGCCATTCCTAAACATCACACAGATGCCTTTCTTGCTAAACTCAATTAACAAATTAAGCGACAACTACAAGTACTACAGCACTACAGTAACTACCATACTACCATTAAAATAAGTACTGACATACAAGTATTTTATGAAGATCCTAGGGTCAACCCAATACTCTCAAAATGTGTTTTCTCCCCAATTGAAATTTGCCGTTTGACAGCAGTGAGTCAGTTTTGTTTTCTGTTAGCAGAGTTGCATGGTTCTACCCCCTTGAGGACGTAAATCCACAGGATAAATCAAAGGATTTATGATTAAGCTGGGACTGAGCTAAGTCATTGGTAGCGATCCATAGGGGTGTGTGTATGACACCATGCATGGGAGTCAACATGCATGTGCGTGTGAGCCTGTCATCAAATCTAAGTGGGCAGAAGGGGGAAACCAGGCATCTATCACAAATAGATGTAAATATTTAAAAACAATGCAGACGGCTAATGCATGTAAAACTCGGATATATTTTTAAATAAGGGAAACGTCAGACAAGAGGGAAAACCCTCTCCAGGGTACACACCCAGAGTATCAGACAATTTCTCTGTCTCAGGCAGGCTTGGGCAGCTGCGTGGTATCCCAGAGTATCAGACAAGAGTATCAGACAATTTCTCTGTCTCAGGCAGGCTTGGGCAGCGGCGTGGCAGACGCCCGGTGGCCCATGATCCCTCGCCCATTACGTCTGGGGGACTGACAGGGAATGTAACTACATCCACGCTGGAAAAGCCTTCACGCCGGTGCTCCAGCAAGGGAGCTTTACTCTACATCACACCGTCGGCACCCACGGCAAAATACAGGAGCAGGAGGAAAATAAGAACCAGTCTGGGGGCCCCACTAGAAAATAACTTTTGCTGGATTAATAGCAAAACGGGGGTATATTTTCTCCAGATGGCCTGGGTGAATGCCACATGTGTGGGATACCTTTGCATGTCAGAGTGAGTTGAAGGACTGATAACCACAAAATGTTCCTTGGGCTCATGGCCAGATCTGCGGAATACTTCTGGGACCATTTGTGGCCCCCCCACTCCTTTCCTCGGCTGAGACTATTTCTCCAGCCTTCCTCAAAGATAATTATTACTGCCATGGACATAACCTAAAGCTGCCAGAGGCATGGCACGGGTGCAGCCTATGGGAAAATGTTTTTCACAGCCATAAAAAAATTATAGCGATCTGACAATCAAACCGGAGAGGAAGAAGTATAGCTAACTGTATATCTAACTGGGAAGGAGGGATTGTAGTTTACTGTATATTAAACTGGAGCAGAGAAATTACAGTGAACCGTACATCTAAACTGAAGATGAGGAAGTACAGCAAATTGTACAGCTAACTGGAGTGGAGAAAATATAGGTGCCATAGTAAACATAGCGATCTGTCTGAGGCTTCTTTGCAGTCATCTGTATTTGTGGTAAGAGGTAAGATTTATACAGAAAAATCAAAAGCCACTGATTTGCCGTAAGGCAGACAGTGACAGCCTCTGACACCAGGCTTATCTGGAGCCACCTGTGTTTGTAATAAAGAATGAGGGTTCTCTAATCTAGCAGATTATCGCAGTGCTTTGGTGGAAACTCTTTTGCTAAAAAGCGAAAGAAAACCAAGACCAAGTTTGACCAATGTATTTATTTTTTTTTGTGTATAATCAATGCTAAAAAGGAATTAACTGAAAACAACCAATATCTACCTCTTCATCTCCCATATAATAATAATACATCGTTAACTGGGACATGAAAAATGTTTTTTTCATTCTCAAAAGCATCTTTAGTTTTTCTCTCTTTTTTTTAAATTTTTTTACATGCTGTAAACCCTGACTTATCGTGTGTGGCCTGTAATTTCCTCATTCTGTGTTTGTGAGAGCAACATTGTTCTCCCAAGCACCGAGGCAAGTCTCAAATCTTTATCATCTGGGTGTGTGGAAACCGTTGTTCACTGGCTGGAACTAACAAGCCCCAAAATGTAGTTGCCACTGACACAAGGACAGCACGAGTGCCACTGACACTAGGACAACATGAGTGCCACTGACACTAGGACAACATGAGTGCCACTGACACTAGGACAGCACAAAAGTCACTGACACTAGGACAACATGAGTGCCACTGACACTAGGACAGCACAAGAGTCACTGACACTACTAGGAAAGCACAAGAGTCACTGACACTAGGACAGCACAAGAGTCACTGACACTAGAGCAGCACGAGTGCCACTGACACTAGGACAGCACAGGAGTCACTGACACAAGGACAGCATGACTGAAACAGACACTAGGACAGCACGAGTGCCACTGACACTAGGACAGCATGAGTGCCACTGACACTAGGACAGCAGAAGAGTCACTGACATTAGAGCAGCACGAGTGCCACTGACACTAGGACAGCACGAGTGCCACTGACACTAGAGCAGCACGAGTGCCACTGACACTAGAGCAGCACGAGTGCCACTGACACTAGGACAGCACAAGAGTCACTGACACAAGGAGAGCACAAGAGTCACTGACACAAGGAGAGCACCACGTCTGAATGCCTGATTAGCCTCTAATTCAGTAGACACGGCTCTCTCCCAGTAACGTTTGAGATATGGGGTAGCTTCAGGGGTGTGTAGTGTGGACAGGGAAATCTTTAGTGTGGTCCTTCACAAGTGAATAATCCAACGAGCACAGATGTTAGAATTCCCTTTTTGTCTGATTGGCTGCCCCCATTCACTACCACCCACACACCGTTGCGGATACACACAGGAGCGTTGCATGGGTACACCTTCTGTCTCAGTGCCAAACCCTAAGATGAAGTCAGTAAGACTCCAGTGCGCGTTTATTTCTGTAGCGCCACCACACATTGCAGAGAATGCAATTGGAATTATGGGAAGTTGCAAAGAGTTTATCATGAAACTAATATCTCCAAATATCAGGCCTAATAGACGGCAAAAATGTATTATATATGCGTAGCCTTTAGAGGCTTATTGGTCCCCAACTTCTATTCCTCAGGAATTACGCTAAATTAGCGTCCTCTCCTCGATGCAATGACAATTCATAAATATTACCAATACCTTCATTAGGCTTTAACATACATAACGGAAAACCCTTATGGAATACAATGTCTGTGACTTCTCTCACACTTCTCTGTTCACGCGCTTCCACAGGCACAGATAACACGTGCACATAAGCACACGCTCATATGCACACACAGGATAATACAGTGCACTAAGAATATTTGGGGGTAGGGGGGTTTTTTCTTTTATTGGCCAACTACGTTCAACTTTAAGAGCTATCATCTTTCTTGAGGAGACTCGTAACAACATACAACCGAGTATGAGTTGTATCCTGTAAGAAGTCGACTCAGGCCGTTATTAAAAATGATCTCCGATAATGATGTTCTTTAACCCATTTTAAGTATCCCTATTAAACCTAATAAGCTGATCTGGAGACAGTTCTGCCAGCGTGCACAACGCAGATCCCTCAGCCACAGAATTCACCAGCCTCAGAGAAGCAGCGGGAGCCTAACGTGTCTAACAGACCGGAGGGCTAGTGGAGGAAGCGGACGTCCCACGGGGATTCCCCTCAGTCAGAGGCTCTCCGTGCGTTTACAAGGCAGGTACTGGAGCCGGCGCAGGATTCCCTGGGGATCCATAACGCCGAGGGTTAATTAGTCAGGATGACGAGGTGCTGAGGTGCTTCGACAGTCAAACTAGCAGAAGGGGAGAGCTAGAGAGGGAGAAAAGGGGAACAGGCAGAGGGGTGTTTCCATGGCACGCTCGCCAAGGTATCCAGGGCTGGTGCCAGATGCAGGGAAACCCTCTTTAAAAACAAGAAATTAGGGCCAGCCAGTCTGAGATTCTGGGTCCTAGAGTGAGTCACCTTATCTGCGAAAGCTGAGTGTAGAAGACTTCTTCACCATGTATGTGGACAGGCAGTGCTGTACTGGTATGTGTCACTGGTTGGTTTGAGTTTGTTTAATTGGCCATTATTCCCAAAGAGCTGACACAAAGACTTGACCTCACAGAAATATGACCTTAAGGCGGTCAAAAAGCTCAAGGCCAAAATTGTATCTGTTGATAGCACAGCTAACATTAAGACAGAAAATGAATTACCTAAAAGATTTTGGTCTAGAATCAGTGACTTTCTACTTCATCTTATTGTTTTATATCTGACAGAAAACATTATAATTCCTATCCTACTGAATAGCATGACTCTGTCAAGAACCTTTTCCAAGTTCTTATTAGAATATAGTATACATTTTATTTGGTCTTTATTGATCAACTGAGTTAAAAAATGTGAGTACAGTATAAGTATAATAAATAAAATTATAGTATAAAAAATATTTATTTATAATATACCATTGACTAGATGGAAATAACACAATTAATTTATCCTTCCAAAATAATGATGCCATTTTAGTTTTTAGATTAACGTGATCCGTAGATCCATTACCTTTTTGTGTTTACACCACCTTTTCTTTTCTTTTCTAAAACTAATAAGGGAAGCATATGTCTGTTAACCAGGCATGTCATCGGTGAGGGCAGTTTCTTCTCCTTTCCATCAAGGGGAAACAAACAAAAAATTAAAATTCCAAACCGCTTTGGGAGACAACGCACATGCTCTGGTCGTGACTCGCTCTTTAACTCGTGGCAGGATTCAGAGAACGGGCAATGGAAACTTCTGCAAATGTGAATCATTTGGGTAAAAATATAGTGCATTAATGTGCACCATATGTGTTTCTGGCAGACTGAGGAATGTTTTGACGGAGAAGGAGCAAGGCAGAGAGAGGGAGCACATTACTTCTCGGAACAGTCGGGTCGATCGGCTTACCTTGGGACTTTTCCACAAACACCACCTTGCAGTCGGGCAGGAAGTTGTGTCCGCTCAACAGCATCTTCTGGCCCCCGGTGGCAGGACAGCCCTCGTCGCTTTGCTTCTCCACCAGAGGCAGCTCCTGTGCCGATCGCTGGGCTGTGGTGAAAAAAGGGAACCACTACTCACCCATGTGGGACCAATTTCCCATAAAGCCCTGAACCTCCAGACAGTTCAATCTGTTTTCCATAAACTCCTGAACCTCTAGACTATTCAACCTGTTTCCCATAAAGCCCTGAACCTCCAGACAGTTTCAATCTGTTTCCCATAAACCCCTGAACCTCTAGACTGTTCAACCTGTTTTCCAAAAACCCCTGAACCTCCAAACTGTTCAACCTGTTTCCCAGAAAGCCCTGAACCCCCAGACTGTTAAACCAATTTCCCACAAACCTCCAGACTGGTCAACCTATGTCCCATAAACCCCTGAACCTCTAGACTGTTCAACCTGTTTTCCAAAAACCCCTGAACCTTAAGACTATTCAACCTGTTTCCTATAAACCCCTGAACCTCCAGACTGTTCAACCCGTTTCCCATAAACCCCTGAACCTCTAGACAGTTCAACCTATTTCCCAAAAACCCCTGAACCCCCAGACCTTGCTCTGACAAGCATTCTACCTAAGGGATCAGTAAGAACAGCCTTCTTCAGCGACATTTCTTATCTTTCGCTCCTAGGTGATGTAATCATTTCCCACCAGGGAAACTAAATTAGCAATGTCCCTGAACAAGAAAGGAAATGAAGACTGATCCTGCCCCCAGGAGAGTGAGTGAAAGAAACATGATGTATATAAAGCATGATAAACATGTGAAGTGGCCATTGTCACTCTGTGTGTACTCACAGCACTCAATGGGGTTGGAGACGGCCTGCAGTGACACGGTTCTGCCATTAGCCTGGCTGATGTGCACACGGAACACCATTCTCACACGGGTGTTCTTGCGGCCAATGTCCGTTTCGCCTTTCCGCAGCTCAATGTCAGAATTGCGAAGCTTCAAGATCCCCGCGCAGTCAATTCTGTCACAGACGAAAATTGCGCATTACTTTTTATTTATTAAACGTGGCCGCAAAAGGCAGCTGATGTCAACAGGGAAACACATTTGTTTTTTATGCGATAAAAGATGCTGAGAGTTGGAGCCAAGTGCAAACACTGGGCTAATGAAATACAGCTCAGCAGCTTCACTAAAATCAGCATTCACTGAAATATTAAAGCAGGTGTTATTGCTCTGAAGGTGGTTTTGTATTAGGAACAGTGTGATGCGTCAGGGAGTATATTAAACACAAGAACCGCACTATCTAAAGCCAAAAAGTTTTTTAAAAATTAAATATTGTATACATCAATATTATCTTCTGATTTTTTTTTAGATGATTCTAATAAATGTTTGGTATCAGATCTGTTGAAATTTCAGTGAACTGCCATTCTTTGGCGGCTAACTAAGTGCATCTGGATTGTTGTGTTTAGCCACCCCCAGGCTCCTGACAGCGCCAGTGCAATGTTACAGTCATACGTCAAGAGTGTATTAAAAAAACAAAAACGCTGTAGCATAAAACATAATTAGTTCTGTACTCATGGCCACCTTAACGCCAGTGAAGTTAATGAACAACACACTTGCTCCATGTAACGGGCTTCAGCTTAGTGTTACCATATACCGATTTGACATATCTTCTTGAAAAGGCTTGCGAAAAAATTGAATAAAAAAGAAATCCCATGGAGCAGTGGGAAAAATTTTATTTAAAAATTGGGTGCGTCGTGTTCGACGGTAATTATGCAACATAACCAAATGGTTTCCATCTTTAAAAGCCTGATATAAATGAAACGCGTAGGTCACTGGGAAAGACTGAGTGAGACTTGACCGAGGGACAGAGCAAACACACAGAGACTCACGTGGCGCGCATGCTGTTCTCCGGCAGCAGGGGTATCTCCAGCACCTTGGTGTTGGACTGCATGACCTCGTGGCTGGCGGTGGAGACGGTCTTGCCGGTGATGCGGTGGACCTGGTAGAAGGCATGGGGCCGCAGCAGGCGGTCGTCCGCAGTACCGATGAAAAGCTGCAGGGTGAGGGGCTCGCTCTCCATGTATCCGTGAAGCTGTGGACAGAAGCGACAGAACTCACTGAGTCACAACACAGATGGGATAATCTGTTCAGAATTTATTGAGGTTCATCATAACTTGCGACTGAGGCATGCTGTATGTCACTACTGGTAAGTGCATGGGACAGAAAAGATGAATTGAAATATATCGTGAAGGACGCTGAATTACACATCGGCTCGGATAAGTCAGTTGTGTTGATAAACGCCATGTCGTTGATAAAAGTAAGGTAGACAACAAATCATCTCAGTTTCAGAATAAAAATTGACCTTTCCTAGGAGAGGGGAGTTGAATGGTAGCTGTTGTCACTATGTGGTTCTATGATATTGAAAAGCATTTTTAACATATAATGTTCAATGCTGAATCCCATAAGTAACAATTTTCCATTTCCAAGGTAGAGAGAACCGGAATATTTATCAATTTGAATTTGATGGCAAACGACTGATTTACACTGATCTACAATAGAATGATTTTCACTGTTTTACAATACACTGGCACCAATCTAGCCGCACACATGGTTCTGCGGTTTAAGCCACACATTGAAGCCAGTCCCATAATTAAGAAAATTTGAATTCATTGTGACACACTGATATTTCTCAAGGCTGGCATAATAAAGAATAACAGCTCTTAATGCAATCGTTTCCAATCCCCGTCTGCTTTTCAACAGTTCATCGTGAGCTACAGGTTTCGTCCTGACAATACCCAAGTATGTCTAAAAGCATAGAGACACCGGCCACATCACTGGCCACATACCGTCATCTGCACCTTACAATTTTAAAACAGTGTCTACGTTTTACAGCATGGAAATCAACATGCACTATGAATTTAATTACCTGTTATGATATCCGGGACCCAAGCCAAGGGTAGCTGCATGCAGAGATGAAAGGTTCACTGCATTTCAGCAGCCACTTCAAACAAGAACATTTTTTCATACGCATGCCATTAACAGCTTCTGCTTTCCAATAAAAACATCAGTCACTCAAAACGGAAGCCAAAACATAAAACACCTGAGGCAATGGCCCTGCAGTGTGTTTCCGTGTAATAATCCATCTCGACAAGCTCATTAAAATAAGCAGGGAATGTACAGCCAGTCCCGCTCCGCCTTTCATAACTCAGGAACAACCAAATTTGTAATACTATATTCTCATACTGTCCATTTGCAATGGCAATTTTCATTACGTTACAGTAATGTTGTGTATGTTGCTGAAATGGTCCTGTTCTTCTTCCGATTTAGGCCAAGGTCGAAGGCTATGCTGAAGAGCAATTTGTAGATGAGAAGGACTTATTCAACACGCTAAGAAGGTCAGTAAAAAAATTAAAAATAAACATACAAGAAAAAGTAAAAACAAAAAGGTCTGGGTTTAAGACAGACTCCAGCAGCCTTTTTAACTTCGCTCACTCCTGTAGGATTTTTTACTGAAAAAGTATAAGCCTCTTTTGCCAAATGTATCCTGAAACAGTGATCTACGACGTGTTAAAAATCAAACCAGTGAATATCTGCAAGGTAAAACTGATGATGTAACAGTTTTAGAAGAGAAGAGGAGTGTAGTTATTTTTAACGTGAGGTTTGGCCTACTTGATGTGAGGTTCCTTGACTAATGACTTCTAAAAACCATGAAGGGAAAGCAACCACAAATTAAAACCAAGCAAGACAACAGATATGTGAACTTAAGGAAATGTATCTGTCACGTGAGAAATATAACCATACAACGGTATGTAAATTTACTGTCCCCATATACTAATCCTTCTTCCCATTGCTCCACATCTAATAGTGCTGCCTACTGACCGTCAAGCTAGTCACACGTGCAAGCCATCACTTAGTTCAGAAGCTTGTGGAACTAGGTCTAAATTCTCAAGGGTGTAATCTAACGGAGCTGAAAGGCCCTCACAATTTATCTTTACTACACCCCTCCTGTCAACTTACTTTAATGAATTTACTTGCATATACTTGGTGGCTTATTAACATGGCTAGTTATCGTGGGTGTCAACACCTGTTTGATTAAGAAAATGAACTGCTGCTTGGCATTGCCATTTATTTAAGCTGTGTAGGCACGCATTAAAACAGTGGGAGAATCTTGTCTCTCCCTTCTCAGTTCCCTCACTACTTGATGGAATGTCAGTGTTCTCACTTCATGCGGCACAGGGCCCCTCCTCCTGTTTCATGGCACAGGTAGAGGATGGCCCCCTGCCCTTCGGCAACAACGTCCCCCAAGGCTGTTACCGAATATATACTTAGCTCAACCAAAAACTTGACAAATTCACAGAAAAGATCTTTCCTTTGCCTTGTTGTCTCATTTCAAAGGCATAAACTAAATCTGTGCAACCAATAAAAACGACTAATGTCTTTTTTTAGTATTGCAAAAATTATTTTGTTGAAAGGCAAAATACGTTGTGGCACAGCCTGTGGGGCCATGGGCACAGCCAGATACCTGAGCATGGTCTCGTTAAGCGAACCACATTCAGGTGCGTCAATTAGCAGATTGTGGCCACGGTCCTACAGGCTGTGTGCCACTAATGTTTTTTGAGAACGTCATGCGTACACCAACGAGGAATCACCCGACTAAAAAAAAACAGAACCATATATAACATGCAGGCTCTCCATAGACTACAGAAAAGAACAGTATGTAACATATAGGCTCTATACGTACTACAAAAAAAAGTACCGTATGTAACATACAAGCTCACCTTGGACTACAGAAAAGAACCATATGTAACATCCAGGCTCACCTTGGACTACAGAAAAGAACCGTATGTAACATCCAGGCTCACCTTGGACTACAGAAAAGAACCGCATGTAACATATAGGCTCTCTATGTACTACTGAAAAGAACCGTATGTAACATCCAGGCTCTCCACAGACTACAGACAGCAGTAAAACTGGAAAAAAAGTGTGAGGTAACATTTGGAAAGGATAACGTACACTTTACTTCAGTGGCTCCAAATCAAAGTGGGCCCACAAATCACCTCGTAAATCTGGCTAGTTCTGGTCATCACCTCAAACCATTGCAGAAGAAGTGATTTTGTTTCATTTTCCAATCCCCCATTCAGCCACAAGTAGTGGTTAGTCAATACCAAGGACATGAGTAAGGAAAGGCCCTTTGAAAGGAAAGATTCTTCCAGAAAAAGCACGTCAGAGCTGCAGTCAAGACATCGAGCACCTCCGATACTCAAGAGTCATACCCAGCACAGAGCACAGCGAAACCGATTAATGATATTATACTTATTCTCATTATTGTCATTATGATTATTGTTGCTATAGTCATTCTAATTTTCTAATGGGACCTCATTAGGACCAGCACCATTTTAAACATGCCACATCAGACTCATTGTCGTTTAGATACTCAGCAGACTCCTGGAAGAAAGGGACATCTTACAGCACCTTTGAGTTATATACAGCCACCCAGACTGAACAAGCACTGTCCAGAGCCTTTCATGTCTCAGCCAATGGCTATTGAATACCGATCCATTCGGTCCATTACAAACACCACAGTATTTCTCCTAGCAAGCTAATTTGTGTCTCTCTGTCACTATGGATAAATAAAAAGGATAAAAAGAAATGTTAGTTGTGCTTAGTGGGTTTGGCTCCAAAAAAATAGTTAATTAGGTAAGTGGGACAATTACCTTTTCTCCACATTCTTAAAGTTTTCCTCCAAGAGAAACGTCAACCACGTAGTCCCCATGAAGGACATTTTTTCCCTGAGAAAGCTTTAAAAACCAAAGTGTAGACATTGTACATAACTGTGGTGAATTCCGTCTGCTTCATCCTGGGGAAGAGCATGCCGTCCACCGTCCCCATAATGGCCCTGTGGCCCGCAGAAACCATGCTATAAAAAATGAGCTAAGCCGTACACGACAGTGGATTGGATGGATGCCGTGGAGAGCCTGGTTTGTGAGTGTCCACAGCGTGCTGCAGCATCCTGTGATTACGGTGCTTGTTCCGGGCTCAGCGCTACAGAAGCTCATGTGGTTGAGACAGAGAACTTTAATGGGACGCCGTTTAATATGATGTCAGTGTTAGAGAGTAAAACTTTCCCCAACAAAGGGTGTCTGTGCATATATAGTTTTAGATATTAAACTAAACGCATGTACGTCATTTCAGAAGAATGTCTCCAGCACATTGGGGCACGCCGGTGCTTATAGTAGCTCAGATGCTCCGTCACGTTGCCTCCAACATGCAGATTTCCCCCTCCACCCTTTTCCTGTAATTTGGTAGCCTCATTGAAGTGTGTTATTCCCTTACTGACGTTTGTCCCATTAGCCATGAAGGTGTCGTATGGAGGGTGTTCCCCAGGAGCTCATTACTGCCAGACAACCAGAGCTAAACCCTAACTGCAGGGCACGACAGAGAGGAATGCCTGTGAGATGGCGGTGCGGAGAACCACACAGTACCTGCACCACAGGATGTCCTCCCTCTGGAGCTTTCACGGCTCCTCGGCTCCCCTCCGTCTCGTAGTGTGCTCGGTGGTGTGACCTGGGCTGCACCTCCACCTGCAGGCTGTACGGGCCGGAGCAGGAGGGGAGCTGCCAGTCAAGGGCTGGAAGGGGTGGGCTGAGGTGGAGAGGAACCCATATGTTAAAGATATACACACACATGCCAGTGAAACACGGATACACACTGACACATAGGACAAAAACAGCTGAAACATCTTCTTCCTGCTCACCTGACGTAGAGCTTTGGATTGGACCTGGAGTAAGGGTGCTGGGGCACACCTAAGAACCCCCCGCAGTAGGCTTCCTTCTTCAATGGCAGTGGAGGCTCAGAGTAGTTATCCTGAGGGCTAAAGTCCTCTCCTCCAGGCTCCACCTTCAGGCTCATGTTGGAGCTGTGCTCCTGGTTGGTTTTGCGGGACTTGACTGGAACGCCTTCGCTGTGGTCCATCGCACCATCCGTGGTGAGAGCGTTTATGGCAGCCACGATGGCTGAGTTGGTGTACTGATTGGTGTTGGGCAGCCAGGTGTTGTCGGTCACACTGATCCGAGGAGATGTCCGTGGGGAGGATGTGGGCGACCGTTTTGGGGAGTACAACGGGTGTCGGTAAGTAGGGTCATTAAAGCTGCACTTCCTCTTCCCTCCACAAGGGGAGCTCGGTCGGGAGCCCTGGGGGCCCCTCCAGGCCTCGTCTGTGATGCTAGTGCTGGGGGAGGTGGAGGGTGAACCGATGTGGGTGCAGGAGGGAATGGGCGACGAGCCCTTGGGCGAAACGCAGGGAGACTGCCAGGGCGAGTTCTGCGGGGAGTTGTCGCAGTTGTAGGACAGACCAGACTCGTATGAGGAGGCATCAGAATGGCAGCTCCGGGGGGACAGGCTGCTGGTGGGGCTCAGGCAGCGAGGGTCGCGGTAGCCATCGGCGCGGGGCAGCGTGAGCGTGACGATGGAGTTAACCCGCCTGGCCATGGGAAGGCCACTTGCTTCCAGCTCGTCCTCGGTGAACTGGCCGTAGGCAGTGATCTCGATCCGAGGGCTCTCCAGGGCTGGGGTGGCATTGGGGCGGATGTTGGGTGAGAAGCAGTACCCTACTGAGCCTCTATCCTCGTGGACAATGTAGCTTGCCTGGTGGCTGGACTGCAGGCTGTGATACTGCATGGCCAGGCAAGAGCTGCTCATGTTGAGCGGGAGGGATAGATTTGGAGTGTAGTTATATGCTTCTGAAAAAGCAAACAGAGAAGAAATTTGTAAAAGTGAGTTCATAGATCTTTTGCCAGAGAATGCTTTTCTCTTTCTTTACTTACCAGTCCTGTATAGATCTGATGTATGTGCTCCTACAATAGATTTAAATAAGTAAGTCCTGATAAAAATATCAATGTCAAATAGTTTAATTGAGGTTGCCGTTTCTATCAGAAGTTATGTATGTAAATCTAGTGTTAGAGTTTTATGAGTAGAATGTTGTGTTCCACTGAAGACCTCTGATAGCACTGATGTGTGTATCAATCAGGTATACTGAAATTGCCAGAATTGTTATGTATATGTGAATGCTCCAAACAAACTCTGACACTTCTTAGGTGATCCAAACTCAGACTATCACCGGATGTCCACAGTGTGGTTCACTTAACCTGCGCATTGGGAACCTTTCTGTTCACTTTACCAGTTTTCTTGTTTTTATCAGAAAAGCATTTGGCATAGCTAACAGTATCGGTAAGGTGGACCTGCAGTAGATCTCTTTCAAATGCAGGTACAGTGTGAATGCAAAGACAACTGAAGAGTTTGGCTCTTTTAAAAAGGACTATATGTGAAAACTGAACAGATATATAGCAATCAGAGACTTGAAATCTCATTAGAATCTTTGTAATGCTACACTGCTCACAATGAGAATAAACCTGACAATCAATCCCAACCCCATCGACTCATACCGTTGGTTCCACAGGTCATGTTCTGCTGCCACTTCTGTACAGCCTGGTCTTCTCCACGGTTGTACACAAAACCAGTAATTTATCGTAAAGACATGCAAATTGCAAATCTTGATCACTGTTTTTTCTCCTAAACTCAATTCTCGTGACCCGAATCAGAAAAACTGTATTTATTACTGATGCAGCCAATGATGCAGCCAATGATGCAGGCACATGTGATTTTTAGACAGTAGTGTTCCAATGAGAATCTAGTGTGTCTGAAATTAATACACACACACACACACACACACACACACACACACACACACACACACACACACACACACACACACACACACAC
>JAOYSI010002235.1:5410-16256 GCA_025775065.1 Hiodon alosoides
TAACGGCACAAGCTGTGTACATTAATGCAATCTGTAAACACTCAGCATTTGAAAATGGCAAAAATGCTGACTTAGTTATTTTTTATATATTTTATTTGATTTAGCGATATCTGTTTTCTCTTTAAGTCATTTGTTTTTCTTTCAGAGCCTCCTTGTCTGGTCCAGGGGGAAGCATCGTGATCAGGGCCGGCGCAAATGAACAGTGACGCGTGGCGGTCCCCAGGAACGCACTCAATCGCCTGTTAACAAAGAAGCAGAGAATGGAAACACAGACGATCCGAGTCCAGGGATAACTCGTATCAACAAAGCGCTTGGTCTGCAGCCACTCAACGCTGCCTCGGAGGATTGGCACAAACGGTGGCCCATTTCCAGCGGCTGCGCGAGAGAAGCCGTCAAATTAATCACCGCCACTGCTTTGAATAAGAACTTAAGTATGTTATCTGCGATGGCATAATGTGTGAATTTTTCTCGTTTGGCTTTTGGCAAAGCACTTTAAAACAGCTGGGCCCAAGAGGAGTTTCCAAACCCATTGGAAGCAGAATAGCCTGGCTCTACAGAGGTGAAACACAAAGAATCACGCCAGTTAATGCTGAGCAGGATAAATGGGAATGGTATAGAGAGAAGGGATCCTCATTATTAGTTCATGTTTTTGAAATTATCTTTTTTTTTTTTTGCATCATAATTATTTATTCTTTAAAAAAAAAATGTAAAGCCATAATATTTTAATCAAAACTATTATGTTGGCATATTTTATGCTTTGATGGGCAATACGACCTGAAATCCACAAATCGTTGATGTGGGGTCTCCAAAGAGTGCTCTTCACAGAGCTAAATTTATACTCCTGGGCCTGCAGAGGGCAGTGTGGCTCTGATGAACCCTATTGACTGGCAAGCTGGACATCCTGATGGAGCAAAGCTGTTCGAACCGCACGCGCGCACATCAAAGTGCACACAATGTACAGAAGGGTACAGCGCTCTCTTACTTCTGATTGCTTGTTTATCAGTCAGAGAGGAAGCCCGGTGTTCCACTCAGCGAGGGAACATGCAGCCACAGAAGACCACGCAAGCTCCCTCGTTTCTGGATACTGACAGTGAATTTTTGTGCACGCGCACACTCGCACAAGAGCAGACACGCAGATGTGCATCGTCAATGACGTCACCAACGAGCCTGCACGCACATAAACACGCCCATAACCCTGAGTAGGACAAGAGAAATATAATTTCAATTTATGGCCAAAGATAAGTAAAAATAAAAAATAAAAGTTTATATATAACCAAGGGCTTTCGTTTGAATTAAACAAATTTAAAGGAAAATGCTTGAGGCAGGTTATGCACATTTAAAGCATGTTAATTACATATTGTTACCAGCCAGACTGCTGGCCACAGTTATGCCGGCCTTTAAAAATGCAGTTTTTGATTAACTCACACAAGCTAATACTCATTTTTAATTTTAAATCCGGATAACTAGCAACCGTGTTTTACACATCTTTGATTAAGACGTGGTTACTTCGGATCATATTGGATGATCAAAATTGCCAAATCATTGAGTAAAACCATTTATAAATGGTTATCAACGGAAATGTGAGACTGTAGCGTCACACTGAGGATATGACCTCTCCGGTGACGCAGGGCCTGAGAGTGGTTTAACGACATCTGGATCCGGTCGTGAAGAGGTTTACGATGCCTCAGAACTCTTCACCTGAACTCTAGATGCATCTGTTTTCTTGTCAATTATTTCTGGATGGGGGCTTATGTCACAGCATTCTCAACCCTAATTAACAGTCCCCTGGTAATTATATAATCTTTGGTGTAATTATGAAGTGTGAATGATAAAAGTTAGCTGGTGTAATGAGGGATTAGGGAAATGCACTGTAACTGCTACTGCCTCAGAAACCTAATCGAAATTTTAAGCAATTTACTAATGGGTGAGGAGTGGATGATAAAGAATAATAGCTGGGCATTCGCACATTCTGCACTGTTCTCTCTCCGTTCATTTCCAACATTAGAGACTTTCAGAGGCATTGTTTAATCTGTATGTACAGTAAAGTAATCCCTTTTTTCGAAATATATACTTTAGTACGTTTTCCCAGGGTACACCCAACTGTTGCCCGAATGGCATTTAGACCGCAGTAGCCAATCCTCCATGCAGAAGGTTTGCAAAGCGTGCATCTAACTCATGACCGTGATGGTGCTTTCGGTTGTTTAGTTTTTTTACCCAAAATTAGCCCCAGTGAAACATTGCAAGCGTCTCACATTAGGTGCTTAGTGCTTGCTCAGTGGTGCGATGTTTAAGTGAAGTAATGCTCCTGACCAGACTTGCAGACAGAGCAGAAGACGCCGTCTCCCTCCAACGGCTTCGCTGTCCCCTCCTCATTTTCATAACATCCTCCTATCTCTTCTCTCTCCTTTTCTTTCTGCGCTCCGACAGAAATAATAGGGATTTTGTTCCGTCTCCTGCTGGATGTGTGGCACTACTCCCCTGTAACGTCCCAACAGCCTTCTGTTCTGCGACTCGCTGATTAATTGAGGTGTTCTCTAATATTCTGACAACACACCCAGGCGGGTTGTCGCCTCCCCGACATGTTGAGGAACGCACCAGCATTGTTCTCAGTCGGGCCGGTGGCCAAAAATACAGACCTCCCCTGCGAACGCCACGCTTCCATCGGCAAAAGGGTCTGTCTGAGTCATCCAATGGCAATGGTTGAAACTCTTTGATTCTTTTTTTTCCCCCCACAGTCTTTTCTATTTGGTTTTCCTTGGAAAGAGATTAATCGTACTCTCCACCAGCTCTGAGCAGTTCCAGGAGATTCTGTCCTCTCTGATCTATCCATCACACTTCGAACTTGTCAATCATGAGCCTCCATTCCCGCACTACAGCACTCCACTGGCCCGTTCTCCTTCAGCACGCTCCTTCAACTCTACTCCATTGCGATCTGTGAATTACCCACCAGTTACCTCTCTTCATAAAGTTAATTTCAGCAGAAAAAACTGATGAGTCAGCACAAGGCAGCCCTTAAAATCTCATGCACACACGTTCAAAATGTGCCGGTGCAGTACATTCCCTTTCTGCTGTCATACCCTGGCCTGGCTGTTTCTCAGCCGTGTGCAGATGGAGGAACGGCAATTGCAATCAATCAACATCAATCGTGTTTTCTGGATTTACAGAACATGAATATCAAATTCAGGAAGACGAGGGGGATATCAAGACACCATCTGTGTTTTAAACCGCCAGGTTTACTCAAAACAGAATAATGCAGAAGTAAAAGTGAAACACGGGTCATGACTTCCTCTGATTTTCAATGAGAATTATTCAACGCTGCAGCAAAGCCTCCTCAACCGCTGTAACATGTGGTGCATTGGATCAAACGCAGGATTTTACTCACGGTCCCCGGCTGCTTGCAACTATCTGGTGCAGAATTAAATCATCTCCGCACCTTTTAGAAACCCAGAAAGATGGCTGTGTTTCAATCCAGAATTTCACCTGTTGATCTCTGATCTTCAGCTGGAGCACATTAAGGGAGAGGATGTTGGGCATGCTGTCGGATCTAAACACCGCATGTTTTAAAAAATACCTCATGGACACCTGGGAAATTTGGACAATGATAACACGAATGGACTGATTTACATGGGGACCTTGTCAGTTCTATATTGATTAACATCCATTGATTCTGTGTTCAGGGTCTACCACCCTAGATCCAGAGATTTCCTTTGGTCTTAATTTATTTCTCCACTCTCAGGTGAACTGGAAAGAGCAGGCAGCTGGAAACATCAGTCTGAAAAATACACACACACACACGTGCACAGGACCTGTAGGACCACGGCTCTCACCCTCACAGACTGCATAACCTCTACTTAGACTCCCACAGACATTTCAGCATCTGCACAGCACCAGCATTGGCAGCCTTCCTGGTTAAATCAGGTCTGCCAATAAAATAAAAATGAGATTCATGTGCTCTATACCACCTGGCTTTCGTGGTAAGGTCCACTCATTAATGTCCTTCCGCCACCCCAATAAGTCAGCCCTCATGAAAACAACTGAATGTAGACAAACTAATAAATTCCCACCTGAAAAGATCATTTTTTTTTCCACACTGTGACAGTGTGCACCTTCTAACCATTTCCCAGAAGCACGAGTCTCTTAATTAAATTATATTTTTCACAGGGAAATAAAAAAAAGAAATACCATCTCCTTTCTCTGCCCTCCATCTCACCTCCTCTCACCAGTTCTATATTTCTCATCGACCTCCTCTTCTTACTCGGTAAGAAGGTTCTTACTCCTCTTATTAAAATTACTTTTTTGTCATTAGTAAAAATTGTTATAATAAATATCCCTGATTAAAGTGAATACTTTTGAGTATTCAGAATATATATATATATATATATATATATATATATATAGTTATTGTTATCATAATTGAACAGTAACAGTTCTTATAACGCAATAATCGTTATTGCCAGCAAAAGAAATCAGTCTATGCTGTGATAAAATGCCGTGTCAGCTTAATGGCAGGCCAAGTGTTCTGGATGGCATTTTATCTAGTATTTTAAAAAAAAACCTCATTTGGAATGCTATCTCCAGTCAGGCTATTTAAAGGCGGATTTTAAAAAGTACGAGTTAGATTTCTTTCCATTGCCCAAATGTAGGTTCCTTATCAGGTCCTCCACAGCTGCTTGTGTACCCATTCAGCCATTACACACGGCTGTGCGCATGTGGACGCCACCCGCTCCATGGCTGGCCCGGCCCGCACCTTTCACTCATCCACCGTCTCTCCATCTCTCCATCACACAGACTTCATCTCTGCTGCGTTATCGCCTCTGTGTCTTTGCTCAGCTGGCAGGATCCCCTTATAACAACACCTACTGGGATAGGCTGCCAAGACCTCTTGCGTGGCGGGTATCAAATACTTAACCTGTTTTACAAGGTGCTAACAATACTCACCAAAGATCTGCCCCTCTGCGTGTAAAGCATAGGATTTAATTGGTTAATATGCTGCATATGTACAGGTTTAGAAGCTACGCACGGAACGTTTTAATGCAAGAACCATACACTGCTGTGCTGAATTTCTCTACTCTAGTTCATATGAAAATGAATGCGTTAAATACAAACACACCTTTAGGTAAAAAAATACAAATACAAATAAAAATAAATAAATAAATAAATAAATAAATAAATAAATAAATAAATAAATAAACCAATAAACAAACAAACAAACATTTTAAAATCTTTATTCAAACAACACACAATTATAACTTGATGTAAACTGACAGGGCCAATATTCCTTCAGAACTGTTGAAATTATGAATAATTTTGTAATAAACTATTTGGAAATGACGTTTACTCAATGCGTCTTCTAGGACGCATTGAGGGAACTAATGGAAACGGCTAATGGAAATTTGCAATGCAAACAAGTCAAGGTCTTTCACAGTCTCTAAGACGCAAATAAAAAATGTTCATGCAGAATTTTAAAGAAGATGTAATATCTTTCATTACTCTTAAAAAGGACTGCTTCCCTGCTGTTAGAAACATAATGAAGGAGAGAGAGAATATAAGAGAAAATATTGCTTCCATTGCTTAACGCAGGATGATCAACTTCATTCTTATCAAACTATAAATTACTTGCATCCAAAGACCAATTTATTCTCCACTCCTTTTATTGTCCTTTGTTGCATTTACCTTTTGATACTTTAATTAGGTCAATTTGCAGTCAATTTAAATGCACAGAAAATCCTCGAATCTCTGAAACTCTTAATTCATTTGTTCCAATTTAGACATGGCTCAACCCATTTTAGTATTTTTTTTTTTTTGTATGATTAAGAAACAGAAAATAAGATTATTACTTCACGTAACACCTTAGGTAACACAAATTCAATTACTTTATTGGTCGAGTTCAGCTTTTATTTATTTTTTATTTTTTTGAGAATGACAAGCAGAACAAATCATTTCACTACACTGAAGGAGATGCGAGGAGATATTTGGAAATGTATTTCCCTAGCAACGGTGGGACACAGCCAGTGCGCTGTTTCTGTCCTGTCTTACTGACCGTGATGCATATGCTGATGTTGTTGACAATTAGGATGTTGTGGTGAGATCTCAACACTACTCTGCAAACCGCACACCAAAGAGCTATCACATAGTGCCATCGCCCAGAATAGCGTAGTCAGAGTCCGGTTTTATTGTATTGCGTGAGTGTCCTAAACTGCTAGGCTGCTTGTTAATAGCAATGAACCTCACCATTAAACCACTTCACTTTCCTGCTTACTTGTCGCTACAGTTGACCGCACTGTAAAAGCTCAAGCGGCGTTCCTTGCCTTCGGTTCTGGGCTGCCATGCCAGATCAGTTTCCCCTCCCTCCTCCTTTTTCTGATACGGCTCATCGTAGCTTTATTAAAAAGCTGAGGGTTTCTCAAAGGGACAAAACCGTGAGCAGTGAAAACGCACTGTGGCAGATGAAACTGCAAATGCACGTGCTTCGTATTTTCCCGACGCTAAAGATAATATTTATCACAAACAGTCATGCTGGTATAAGACTTCTGGCAAGGAGGGTGCAGTTTCACCCAGACGCGCAACACACAGCAGGACCACAATACTTAAGTGGCTTCAGCTGTTTTAATTGGTAACAAGATACGAATGTTGCTCTCAATATGCTGATACAATTGTTGTTTATATTTAGTTATGCCAGAAGGAAGCAAAAGTAAAAGTACAATTAAGAGGGCTATTTTTTTTTTCTTCTCTGCAAAAACTATATTATTATACTATTGAAAATAAATTATTATAACAGTAACCAAATGCTTAGCAGGGAGCAGATTGCAGACAATGTTTGTAGGCTTATTTTCCTAATCCAACATATATTTGTACCGTTTGTGAGATAGCTGAATTCAATAGCTGACTACAAAAAGGCTGTTTTGAGCCTCGTAAGATTATATTTCAAGTACTTTCTGATATGAAAGTAATGCTGGAAATGCTAGCAATCTGTGCTTGACTTGTGTTGAATGGCTTGCTAGCGTACCTTGTGAGGTCCTGTTATTGGTTCTCCGGTGCTGATTAACAGCCACTCCAAGCTGTCTGTCCTTGAGCACACCCATATTCAGCCGATGTATTCTGAAACAATTTCCCAGAGGTTCCCTGCGCAGTGCTTTTTCCAGTTTAGAACCGATACTGTAGTCCGATATAGAATAAGATTACAGTCACCGACAGATTTACAGAAACCGTTTTAGCACCTCTCTAGGAAGAACGACAAGACAAGTTCTTTTAAAGGAGGAATGGTAATAGAAAAACAACATGTTTAAGGAAAAAACATTTATTATTTGTATAATCGTTCTAATATTTCAGTAGAATCCATACTGTGGGGTGCATTTGAACAACAACTGTAGGACCGTGTTTTAATTAAATCAATATTTCTGGATATTAACCGGATGTCTGTTATTAGGATTAATCAAAATATCAATTAAATCAATGCAATGCCTTCGAAGTGATTTAAATTTGTCTTCTGCAATTAAAATTTTTAGAACACATCTTTTTTGGGAGGAGAAGTAACAAATTATGTGGGCCATGATTGTAACATTGTTTTTCGACACTTTATATTTATTATAATTTTATTAATTCCTGTAGTACATAAGAGATCCTAATTATCTTAATCTGTACCAAAGGGATTGGATTCTTTTCAGCGTGTGCAAAGAGAGGGAAAGGAAAGCAATGTAATAAAATCAAATGAAAATGTCATTGAATAGGCCTCTTGGGCGAATTAGTCAAGGACGTACCCTTAACCAACAACAGCGCTCTCTCCTTTTACTAAAGTTTTACAGAGAATGCTAATTACCCTCGCCTCCTCAGAGGCAACGCTAAACAACAATCTTCCCTCCTTTCATCCTAAGCCCTTCATGCTTTGTGAAGGTATTTCATTTACTTGAAAAAAATCTTCAGATATCAGAACATAGACATGAAAATTTTATCATTCACTAAAACTGCACGATGCCGTCCTTTCTTGCTGTCAGAATACTGTGGGGGCCAATGAGGAAAAAACAAAACAAAACAAAACAAAAAGTAAATATGTATTCAAATCCATAGTAATAACTAGTTTTGATTCATCATAACTTTAATCTGGGATTCAAGTTAAAAGAGAGTGTCCTTAAATGGGATTACGCTTGTTTCCTGCAATGAGTGATGAAACAAGACCTGAGTGGTTGATCTAGGATTTGTCATCCTATGTCAGTAATCAATAAGTGTACATGCCCTCACAATTACAGCCTCACAACCTTTATTACCAAGGGTGAAGGTTTCCTCCTCTAACCCTCCATCAATAACAACATTGTAATCCTTTATCATAATAGCCTTACTGAAGGCTCTTACGCAAAAGCTGTTGTTACAGTTCAAGAAAGGCAGTTATGGGGCCAAATTGGCCTGGATTCTTTCAAGCAAAATTATAAGAATTGAAACCTAAAAAAATATAAACTGCAAGCAAAAAATAATTATAACTGCAAAAATCCAGTTCTAATTAATCCAGTGACTAAACCGAAACAGCGAAAGTCAAGAATAGAGAATAAACTGCAGAATCAATCAAAAAGTGCTTCACGCTAGTATATTTTTCAATGTTTTTCCAGTTTGGTCTGGGTTTTATGTATTTTTTGATACCTTCTGGAAAATGCAATCTGATCGGCGCTTTGTTCAATTTGTTTTATTAAAATAAGATGTACCAATAAAACGTGATTCATTAACTGAAGCACACACATTCCTGTTAGTCCCAGGTAAACAAAGTAAATAAGAAGAGAATATACTTAATGGAGGATAACCCCCAAAAACCCCTGATAAAAAGATCTCTGAAATTTGACATGACTGGGACTTGCTCCGCTAAATTCAATGCAGACATCCTGTTTGGATTATTTTTGAGATGAAAAATACTCCACAAGCCCTGCTAGAGATGAACAAAGAGACACACAGCAAAATAATTGCTTCGAGCATGGACGCGGATCAGCAGGACTGCGTCAACATTACAAGGTTCAAAGACAATGTCCACCGGCACACTCACAGGCCTAATGATTTATGACAGATGGACTGTTCTTTAGCCAAAATTCCACCATGAATTCTTATCTGAGCTTATCAAAGGGAAACTGGTTGTTTTTTAGTATAAGTTGTGGCGCTCTTACACATGGACGGATCCAGATTATTTTCAAGTGGGGGCACAGGGAGGAACAACAGTTAAATTTGGGGGGCCACCCAAAAGTGACTCTTCGAAGCGAACAGTGATTGACATCACTAAGAGCCAATGTGAATTGGGGGGGCACAAGGGGTGGCCAATCAGATCACATGGGGGGGGGGTACCCCCCTGTGCAACCACAGAAGGTCCACACCTGCTTTTACAGCCTGACAGCTTTGTCTGAGACCCCTCTTCTGTTTAATAATTCCAGTCGTATTGTGAAGGTCAGATTTCACACAAAAATGACGCAAATTACAATTTTGTATTCTAAAGATTCTGAGGTACTGTGAGAATAACACAATAGCTGGATCACACTGAATATATAGTTGATATCATTTTTTACTTCATTTGTTTATCTTTATCAGAAGAAATGCATGTTGCTTTGCTAATGGGCGGTGGTGTGTATTCATCAGGTCCAAGGTACAGTGGGTAGCTGAATCTGGCATCCCTCCGGCGGCTTCTCTCTCTGTTTACAGGCCCCACAAGATTATTTCCATCCAATGGGCCTTCCCCACTGCTCTGAAGCGGCAGATATTAGTTTATCAGGAAATGCTCAGGAATAGGGAGATTATGTAAATGTCAGGCGGGGTGGGTGTGGGGAGGGGCTCACAGCTGGGAACAGTCTGTGGCATTTGGGAAGCTGTCAGTCGATAAATGTAGTAATGGAATAGTGCAGGGCACGGCGATCCAGCCGGGGAATCAAAGAGGGACGTTCCTCAGATGTGCTGCCGCTGATGAACGGGGGAGGGAAAAGGAGATAAACTCTCCTCGTGCAGCTGCACTTCTGCAGCTGAGCGCACTGCGCTAACACTGCACACAGGCAGCACCAAGCATGCTCTCTGACGGTTTTTATCAGACAGCTGTGACATTGGCAATGCTGGCTTCAGCATGGGAACACACACATACAAACACACACATGCGCGCACACACATGCATACGTGCACACACGAACACACATACGCACACGCGCACACAAACACACATGTGCGCACAAAACACACACACACACACACACACACACACACACACGTGCACACTCACACACACGTGCGCACAAAACACAAACACACACACACACACACATATGCGCACACACACACACATACGCACAAGGGCACACACACACGATCGTATGTTGATTACTGCATTTGTTTATTTAGAGCACTTAAATTACAGTATATCAATATAAATGTGCGATAGCACCTTCAATTAAGGTACCTGCTAGGAAAAGACAGCAGATGGGAAATGGAAAGACAAAGAGAGGAATGTGTCACATCTCTTTTCACATCTATAACACACGGCCGTTTGGAGACTCCTTGATATGATAATTGTGGAACGTGCAGATTTTTAAAATCCAATCACTGTGTTTTTACAGTCAATTTAAGTAATCAGAGGAATTCATCAAGGCGTTCACTTCTGTCTGTTAGTGCTTCATTTTTGGAGAGAGTAGCACAATATAGTTTTTGTTTCTGCATCGAATTAAAATAAAAGCAGTTGTGTTTAAATTAAACAAATTTTATGAAGAGATAAAACTGCTGCTGAAATAGAGATAGTTAAAACAGGACACTGTATCAGTATAGTGCAGAGAGAGAGAGAGAGAGAGAGAGAGAGAGAGAGAGAGAGAGAGAGAGAGAGAGAGAGAGAGAGAGAGAGAGA
>JAOYSI010002236.1:4989-16256 GCA_025775065.1 Hiodon alosoides
TAACCAATCAAAGTGATAAAGTTTATTATCATTATTTATTTATTTATTTATTTATTTATTTATTTATTTATTTATTTTCGGAACAAGATGCAAATAACACATTATTTGAATCTGGAAGGTTGTGCTTTTATATGTTACTATAATCCGAGGTCCTAGAATCTAGAATCTAGGACCTAGATCTTATTATCTTCGAGCATGTTGGGTGAGCAGTGTTTGAATGCACCTGTTTATATTTTAATTTAATTTTTTATTATTATTAGAAATAATTAAGCCATTAAATATTCATATTCCTATAATGTATTGACTGGAATGACGTTTCCAGAGCCACGTATGTTGGTGGTGTATGTGCAAGGGTCTTTGTCTTGAAGAGATGGAAATGAGAGAAACTAATCAGATTCACTTAGCAACGTGGTATTCTTAACCTGGGTGTATATCTGGTAGAGCATCACATAATGCTGTATCGGTTTATTACATATAAAACATAAACAATGGAATAAACAACCCGTACCATTTTTTATTATGTAGCTCCAACAGTGAATTTACTTTATGTTTTAGTAAATTAACTGATTTAACTTTTTTAACATTTTTTTTTTTTTTTTTTTTTTTTTAAATGTCCTACTCTAAGCGGAAAAATGTAAGTTTCCAAAGTAAAAAAATCTGTGCTGGTGGGAAGGTAGATCTTTTTCTCCTTTGCTTTTAAATAACACATCTTTTCAACATGTTTGCATGCGACTGGCAGTTTATGTAGTTTCAAGAAACAGTTAATATTCCCACAATAATAATGAATATTCTGTATACTCTATCAGACGACAAGAAGCACTTTGCTTTTTAATACAGCTATAATAAAGTGAGAGTTAGAGAGAATTAGAAACATTGTTCGCCATTGATTAGGTTTAATAACTAGTTTAATGAGGCTGTAGAGAAAATTCACTTGAGGAAATTTTCTGACCAATGCTTTCATAATATGTCCTTAGTTTCTATTTTTTTAAATGTATTTATTTATTTCATTTTCTTCTTAAAGATAAGATTGCATAAAATTAAATGTGCGGGCAGTGACTATAAAATGCCAAGGTAACTAGTGCCATAAAACTGATGATCTGGGTTTAAAATATGCAAATATCTTGCAAGCATTTGCATTGGGGAGAGCAGGGGTTGAGGAGGGGAGTTACGGCTGCAGTGAGTTATCGGCATCCAATGATGCAGCTAATAGTTTCATGCTGGGAGGGGAGTTTTCCAGGACAGCGATACTCAAATCCACTTGATAAAGAAGACTTTATTAACGCTCATTTTTAGGACCACAAGAACAATTGACCAACATCTTTTACTGGCCCTACCAATTAGACCTCAGTCCTATAGGGCATGTCTGACTGCCAGGATGGTCGCCAATGGCTACCACATTTTAGCAGAACAGCTTCAGACGCTTGCTGCCCTGTGCCACATTGTATCGACGCCGTGCCAACTTTTAGCCCTTTTAGTGACACTTTATTTGTATATTATTATATATCCATTTATTTGTCCACTGCCTGCACACCATCATTCTACTGAAACATAGTTTCGTACTTTGGTATCCCACTGATGGCTGATTTGATAAAAAGCATCAAAATGAGCCTGTGCTGTTCGAAAAGGATGGAAGGAAGGAAGGAAAAACCAGCATCCGCAGAGTGTGCAGGGCCCTGTGAAATGAGTTAGGATTGCCTCAGAATTTATTCCGTGTAAGGATGCACATATCCAATCCTTATCCACATCCTCATCTCCAACAAATAAATGCTGTACAAAATAGATTTGCCTCAATGCATAACGAAATATTAAACAACCCTATTATCACAGTTCAGTGATAAGTCTGCCATCCAGAGTGGAAGGGAGCTGAACTAAAATGACTGGAAAATTATACAATTATACATATTATATAAGTCAGAATATGATCAGTGACTTTGCAATGGGTTCTTAAACTTTTTTTGTATATGATGACATGCTAGTAGGTAAACATCAGGACATGTAAGTATATATTTTTTTTAAAGATCAAAAGATCTTCAAAGATCCCCCTTCCCGGACCTGTTCAATGCAGGAGTTTCAGAGATTAAGTGCACCTAGAACAGAATTTCCCTGTTAGGAATTCTGAATGCGGCATGTGTTACATTGTTGATTGTTATGTTGTAAATTATTTGGATGTAGTAATGTCTAATAACTTGGCATCAGGTGGTTCATAAGTACAAAGGATTCACATTTATCGATAAATGTATTTATTTAAGTTGAGGACTTGTTTTGTGTGTAAATACAATATTTCCTTCCACGTGGAAATATTCATGGCCTGAGTTTAGAAACAAGAAGCAACATGCCGGCATAGGACAGTCAATCCAAATCACATCGCTGCAGATGTTCACTGTTCTAAGTGCACCTCCAGCAGGAACCACTACAGTATTCCCTGATGGCGATTTGTGACATTTTTTTCCTCCTATTATGGGTGTGGTAATTAATAGTATTGTTCAGGCGTTTAAAATATACCAAAAACAGCTCTAAAACAAGTATAAAAAGAACCACGAGCTTGTTAAAGACGTCTAAAAAGCTATCCTTCTGGTGAGCATCCAGTTGTCTAAATCTCCTCCCATGGTGTATTTTTGCACTGTGGCAAAGGGCAAAACCTGTATGTTTGTGGAGCCATATTTTATTCAGTGAGGCCGCTTGTACCGCGTCATCCGGACAAGTCCTATGAATAAACAACTGACACAGTGACCTTAGTTTGAGTTCAACAGTAAAATTGTCAGTTATTCCTTAAATCAAATTCTCAATACTATCATTGTCTTAAGAACGATACATTTGAATCCTTAAAAACAAGGATAACAATAATCACACCATTGTTATTTTAATAGATTTTGTCATCTCATTATATATGTAGCATCCAGTATGGTTTGAATACCTCTCAAGGTACACATTTTATGTTATTGATTAAATTTATCAATAAGTACCTCTTGACCTGCAATAGTGGTTGGATCTCATTAGCACAACCATTGACTCAACTATTAACAGTGAGGGAAAAAACCTGCCACTTGTGTGTTCTGAGACATGCAGTCGGATGAGGTGGGTTAGGGGGACACTCTAAAAACGCAGGTGAGGCTCCCCCTAGTGGCTGGCTCACCTGCTTCTTGCCTGCTCTTCTCCCCTCTGGCTCCCTAAGTCGAGTTGCATGCCTTCCTCCTTAATCTTTTTTTTTGGTTATGTCTTTTCCCCCTAGATTGGCCAGGTAGGCCCCCACCCGCATTCTATGTCCCATTCACTCTGTCCTCGTTTTGTTGTCCATTGTGGTTGTCCCACTATTATTTTCCTAGAGCCACCCACTTGCCATCGCCTTCTGACTGCCTTTAGATCTTCATTTATTCTTCTGCATTCTGCCCTGGCGTCTTCAGGATTCAATTGTTTTGTTGTTAAATTGTTAAAATTGTTTAACACCCCTCCATCATGAAACTCATGAAACATTAAATAATTTCACATTACAACATACCTTCACTTTCTAGGCTTACTTTCTTTTCCCAACAACCAGTTAGGCACCACTAAAACCTGAAAACCTTTGGGAACATTGTTAGGCTGATGCACGTCCTCATCGCATTGGAACCACAAAGTCACACATGGCCGGCAGCTAGGCTGCTGTACCACTTGATCATGATGGCTGGCTAGGAATGGTAAATGTCCCATCACTCCATGTTATCTATCGACGATGACAAAACTTAAACCCTGTCATCCTGACATTCAGGCTGGTATAACCAAATATCATAACACAGCCACCAGACGTACACTCTTGTTCAGATGGGGGTAATGCTGATGAGTAAATTAAAACACTTTTGTGTCTTAAATGGATGTGTTTTGGAGGGTTGTACAAGCTGTAGGCACAATCCACTATCGAACTCCAAGACTACAGCCATGTTTTAAGACTTAATGTAACTTACAAACCTCTAGTTCAATAATCAGTATACATTTGTGTATAAATTGTCCAATACTAAATTACTTTCAAACAAGAATTCTGGAGAGACGATTTTATAGAACTCAATTCCGGTCAGCTTGGTTAAACCAATTTATACTGTTAACATAAGTGGCCCACAGTACTTATGTACTTAATCCACAGTAACTCTGTTCTTCCCCCACTGCAACCAGTCTCTGTAGAATGTGCAAGTACTAAAACATGTCTTTTTGTTAGTTGGTTTCCTTTGTTAAATCCAACTTGCATGTATTTTATACAAATAGTGATTTAACCAGAACAGCTGACTGAATATCTATCAACTCCAGTTGTATTTGTAGACCTGACCTGACTTGAATGTGTTTGGTTAAATATGAAATGTAAACCCTCGCTTCACTACTGAGGCCTTAGAACTTTATTGCTTCTCTTTGCCTTTTGTAATTCATGAAATGTTTTGACTATTAATATATGTCATTTCAATTTACCCTGCAAAGATGAAATCTGTTACTGCATTTAGAAAATAAGGAGAAGTGGGAGAAACCTAGAGTTAGACTGGAAATAGAGGGTTGCTGTGCCAAGGTTTTAATACTAGCTGAAATAGATAAGTTTTCGAACAGATTAGGCAGGGTGATACATGTACACACTCTCAGAGGGTCAAATAGCTGCTGAGCAGGTGCATTTTGGATGAGTTGATCTTAATCATATAATTGAAATGACCAGTTTTAACAAACCTGTTGGGGATAGACTACCTTACACATTATTGCATATAATTTGTATTTGTTGCATTTGTGTTTTTCTGTATGCAAGTACTCTGCGGCACATTTTGCAAAGGCTTTTTACATACACATTTGAGTCATCCTTATCAGAGGTGACAGCCATATACGCAACACAATCAAATGCAGGGAGATGGATGAAATCTGGAGGGTTATGTCTTCAGAAATAGTTGGATGGGGGTAAGCAGGAGGCAGTCCGAATTCTTTTGACTTAATGTCTCAATTTACCCCAGTTTGTCTTACTTCGAATATAGTTCTACCTCAAGTGGCTGGTGATTCCGTCAATTATTGATTGGTGAAAAGGGAATATTTTATATTTATTGATATGTTTCCATGTGAAAAAAAAATTATATATATTTTTTATATTGAGTGTGTTATTTTGTGGAAGTCAGTATTAAGCTCTAAAATCCGGACATTATAGAATACAAAGACGTTTCTGGTTGATTGATTTATCATTTAATTTCAATTTTAAGCACTCCAAAAATCCAGCCGGCATCAACAGCCTTATACTGCATACTGAAAAAGTAATTAAAATCCAGTGTAACGTCAGTTTACCCATAATGGTTTGATATCATGGCACCTTGCAGAATTGGTACGACTGCAGAATTATTAATTGTGACGCAGTTGTTTTATGATAAGCAGATTCATATTAGCTCAAGGAAATGATGATACCATTATAAGCAAATATTCACAGGCACCTGCATCCTTTCACTAGTGTTCATTGTTTTATTTGTATTGACACTTACTCTCTGCATGGTAAATATGACCATCTGAAAACATAAAGTATGACAAACACTACTGGTTATTTTGAGGTAAAGGGTGGCAGAAAGCTTGATATGTTATATGTACTTAATTTGACTCTAGAATTAAACTGAGGGATCAGAATTACTTGCAGAATTAACATGTATTTGAAAATGTACACAAGTGCAAATCTGTACACATAATGTGTGTTGAATGCTGTTTGGGATTGTTTTCAGAAATAGTATTCTGTAAGGCTGTTTTCTGTACAACCTTGGCTTAAAATGAACCATTTAAATGTATTTCCATTACCAATAAGGATGGGCATGTTTTAATATGCATTAATTCTTCCATTTATTCTCAAAATTAGAAAAGCATCATTCTAATATTGCAAAGCATATTGCACCAACAATGGTGGCTCACAATCTTGAGATTTGGTCGGGCAATAACATTCTACTCACCCCGTCTCCACCCATACACTATAGGCTTTTTTTTTGAAGGGCAAAAAGACCTGTGATTTGGTTCCATGTTATTTTGAAGCAGTTTTAATCCTGGGAAAGTTTTTTACGACCGCTATCGGGGCATGATGGCTTTTATTTGGTCAGGCCCTAAACTGATTAACCTTTAATAATGTAACAAAAAACATATTCAAATAAACTCCAAACTCAATACAATACAATAAAATTACAACGAAAGCAGTTGCACCATGCAAATTACTATCAATTTACATGTGTGAGCACACCAAAAAGGACTCCACGCTAATTTTCCTTTGTTACCCCCTTGTGTAGCCAGTTAAGTCATTGCGTGTTGTAATGACCGTATATAGAGTTAATTTCTCAATTTAAAAAAAAGCCTTAAGCGTCAGCATTGTATTGGCATTTTCTTTTCTAAATGCTATAGTCGGAAGGTAGGCCAGATACTGAAAATACCAATAATGTAAATTAAAATGGTGCATGCTTATTGATCTTATAATTGCTTTGTCTAAGACATCAGTTTTTGTGTAACACACTGTCCTGAAATGAAGCCAAGAGGGAGGGCTTTTTGTTCTCTTGGTTTTGTGGCACACTCACAAGGGGAGCATATCCAATCTCAGGTAATCCAGACCTTTAAGCAACTTCCGTCCATCAGCTTCACTGACTATTCACTCTGTTGAATGCAGTCTTACTTTGAACTAATATGTCTTACTTTTTTAATCAATAAATTATACATATTTTAGTTGCTTACCCCGTTTCCTCAAAATGTCAGCTTTGGCTCATGCAACACTGACAGCTGGCCTATTCTTGTGTGATCTAATGAAGTCACCTTTGGTGCAGTGCTAATTTTCTAAAATAACAGATCGCTTGTAATACCGTCGCCTGGGACAGCAAAGCTTTCAATGGACAACTTGGCATCAATCAGCTACTTATTTCCCTTTGAGGTAAAAGGCAATTTATTGTACTACTCTGTTGCCAAAAATACAAAATAGATAAATAATGAATAAAACTAAATCAAAACATTAAAGTGGCAGGATGAGATGATGGCTCATTTTTATTGTTAATTGGTCAGTTCAAACTGTGAGGGCTGGAGCTGTCAAAATTCATTTCCCCAAAGTACTGGAGACTGCACCTATAATTTTTCAATCATCAAGTGAAAACAATACATGAAACATTCCTACTACACTGTGATGCCATTTTTTTTTTCATAGAATATGAAGAACGTTGAGAACTGAGAATTGTCTGTCATAATGCCTTTAAATAAAAAAATTAAAAAAACAGCTGTGTATTCATTGATGGTTTTTACATGTGTACACTGGCGTTAGTGTGAGCATGCAAGTGTGTGAAGTTCACTGTAGCCCTAGGCTGATTAATCATGTTGATCAACAATTTTAATCAGCATGATTACAGTATCCATGGCATTGTCAATTTAATGAAATGTCATGGCCTGTTTTTTTTGTAATGTACTTGTGAACAGCAATGCAAATCACTTGCAGATATAATTTTAATGCACCGTCTCTGTGACGTAACAGAAACCTCTTCTTCGTTTGCTTTGTGCTAAAGTGCAGCCTAGTATACATATAAGTAGAATCACTTAGATTGTTATATTTTATTTTATTTTTTAATTTTGGGTATGGTAAGTTTCTGTTTTCCCTCTTCACCCACAAATAATAATGTCTATAGTAGATAGCTATACTGTGAACACGAAGTGAGGACTGAGCCCTATGAGCTGGAGGTTGCCAATTTGAATGTCATTAGCTAATTGTGACCAAGACAGCACTGTAGTAATGAAATAATGGCATGGTGCCGGTGGACTAGATTGGGTTATATAAGTAGGACTTTATTCGGCTTGTCGCAAAAAAGCGTTTGCTACCGACTTCCCGGGCAACTGCAGGCTTCGTCCAATTGTCGTTGAACCTCATGTGTGGGTTGGTTAGCTGAAGAGTTGAAAGAGACAGGTGGCTTGAAGGTAATCAGGATTGGAAGAGCCTGGTCTTATTTCCTCACCCTGTGCATGTGCGGTAGGGGGAGTCGTAGTGACAAGCTTTTTAAAATCGGGTGGGTGAAAATTCACGAAATATAAGCAATTTGGGGACCGTTACTCTCATCTCGTTTACCCCTTATCAACAAAATTGTTGTGGGAAAGGACCCGTGGATTAAGGGCCTTTGCAGCAGGCTCTGAACAACAATAGAGTGGAACAACCCAATGCAAACTGGTGGCATTGACCCACATATTAGTATACTTAACACATGTTGCGTGTTGCCAGCCCATTGCGAAGTATGGTTTTGCAAACTCACCTACCTGTCTGCTTTTTCCCCCACTATGTCTGTGCCTTGCCATGGTAGCTAATAGCACACAATTTCATATATTTTCTACTGCAGATTCATTCCACACAGTGTAACTGTAAGAAATTTAAGAAACCTTACTGCATGTTATCGTTTGTCAGCATGTCTATCCTTTGCCCTCTTGGCAGAATGAAAAGATGAAAGGAAAGCTGATTCCTGCTTGAGATTCATCCTGCACCAGAGGGCTTGCGAGACAGCCAAACGATATACATAGTGTTAATGTCCGGGGGCCTCAGTAAAATGGCTGGTATAAATACGTACTACTCTCCAACAAGAACACTCTGCGTTTAATTCGAGCATAAACCAGATGGGCAGCAGTCATTGTCACAGTGCTGTAAAAGGGCTTCAAATTGTTGGCCATGAAGGAGGATATAACCACAGCTCAGGGTTTTATTCATTTTTTCCACGGTTGTTGGATTGAGAAGAAAGGCAACAAGAAACAACAAATTGGAATTACACTGGGGGAAGCAACGAGGTGAAAATACTGACAGTCAAGCAGGATAAAATCAAAACCAAAAAAAAGAGTTTTCATAGCCTGGCAACAGATGATGTTTTGTGGCATGCGTGAATTCAGGGAGGGTATATGAACTCTGTTTCATTATGCATCCATTCAATGTAGACAAAGTAACTAAATAGGACCGACGTTAATGTACTGTGACCAAGCTATAAGGCGCTCTGCTTTGATTCGCCCAGATGGAAGTATTCCATCTACCGTCTGATATTTACAAAGGAACTGTGAATAAATAATACAAGCCAGCAAATGCGGCTACAAACAATAGATAAGCATTAAACCCCAAACATCAGAAGAATAAACATCAAAAGGCCTAATTTAAAACAGATTGAGAATTATTTATGCTTGAACATATGCTTTAGTTATTTCATTAGCTATTTGTTTGCTTATTCATTAAGATACTGAATGAAATTCAATACAATACAACATTAACACCTTTGAAAAAAAAAGCATGACTACTTATGTGTGTTATGGAGCAGAATCTAAGATGCTTGGTTTCTCTTGCTGTCATCTAAGATATTTTCTAGAATTGAACAACTCTCAGTTTTCTGCTAATGGTGAAAGAGAAAAGCCATTACTTAAAAATCTTTGTGTGGAGGTGCAATACATTTAACGTAGGAAAAGAAAACATTTCTTCAGGGGTGTTCCCAAACTTGAGGCATCTGATGTGAGATGTGAAAATCACAGCGAGTGATAAATTGAAAACGGCAGATTATATATTTGTTGGAATCTTTCCAAATGGAAAAAGGTACTATTCACCTGAGGCTATACCAGGCCAGCATGGCCATAGAAACACCTGTCCAATCTGAAAAGAAATTAGAGCATCCAGTACTCTAGTTAGTTAGCTACACCCACGAACCTGTTGAAATGTTTCAGAATACAAAGACTTCCTGTGTCTTCTTTTTGACTACAGCGCAGTGCCGTTCAAAAAATAGACTCAAGCATGCACTGGATGTCCTTCCTTTGATCTGACCACAGCTATCATCCTCATACAGACCTTCAGAACAAATATTTTAGTGTGGCTTTTCTTTTGAGCTCATAATCACCGGAACAGCTGTTACATTTGAAGAGCACCACCATAAATATCCTTTGCTCTCTTGGCTTCAAACCGCTGAGTCCTCTCTGACCTACTGTACTGCCGTTAAGCCTGCTCTCCATATAGTCTTCTCTCCCCCTGTCTTTTTAGCCAAGGTCCAAGAATGTGATATTATTAGATTCTGCACACAAGGGGAAAGAGGATGGATCGCTAATAAGAGAGCTGGTATGGCAATGAAAAACTGTTATTCAGATAGTCTGAAAAACTTATTTTTTTCCTGGTACGCTGAGGTTACGTGGCACCAGAAATTAATACGTGCAGAATATTACGTTCTAGAAAAACCGGGCCATCCGGACAGATTTAGTACGCCGTCATTTATTTGTCAGATGTTCCCAGAATCAAATTACATCCACAAACTGGGGTAAAAAGACAAAGCTTACTTTAACGACTGACACGGGCACTCCTGGCACGATTCGTCTGCTTCCTCCACAGTCTCACATTCAGCCTATATTCATTCTCTATGGCAACATGAACATCTGTTTTTGCTAATCAAATCATTCATGAATATTTGATGTCAAAGAACAGCACTTGGAGTGAGTTGATCAGCCGATGACTGGCAATGACAATGATGCACCGCCGGTTGAATTCAACCTGCGGGCACCACTGTCACTCAGCTGTTGTTTTCTCATTTATTTATGACAAGAGTTTTATTTTATTGGTCGAGATGGGCCGGCTTAGTGGTTTATTTACTCCCCATTCAGGATTATTTGCTTCTGCTGAACAATTTTGGTCCGATTATTTGCCTGTATTGTTGGATGGATGCCATAATGAGGTAAATGGTTTGTAAAAGGCTACATGAATAGACACTTGTAAATCGGATGACAGAAGCAGAACAGCCGTCTTCACATTTTCATACGTTGAGAGATTTTTATCAGTGGGGACACCTTCCAGTGGCCCAGCTTAAACGGCATTCATATCAAAATAATGAAAGAATAATGTAGCGAAAGATCGCAACATTAAGGTAGACAATGAGCAATGAGCAAAAAATAGAGGCTACCGCAAAAAACAAACTGACAAACTAAGCTTTTTCCTTTGTAACATTGAAAGAGCTGTAACAAATGTTTATCAAATAGGTAGTGAGCCAATCAAAGAGTAGAAAAAAACAACTGATGGAAAAAAAAACATGCTAAAAAATAAAACAGCTATATAATAGGACATGAGATACAGATGACTTAGTAGTTATTTATAAGAGTAGATAAATAGCTATTAAGTTATCTGCATCACTCGTAAACCCAGTGTCTTTCATCAGTTTTACATTTTAGTCATGAATTAACCTGGACTGAAATTCTGTATTTTATGTCAAGAGCACGAAAAGCAGGGGCGCCGCTAAGAATTCTGGGCCACATGAAGAGATTTCAATTTGGGTAGTCAGTGCCACTCCCAC
>JAOYSI010002237.1:0-16255 GCA_025775065.1 Hiodon alosoides
TCAACCTGCAAATTTCAAAACTTAAAGTGCCAATATTATAACAAAAGTGAAGTTATATAATGAATGGATTTTTAAATAATGTACACGTTTTATTGATAAAGTCGAGATAAGCTAAATTTCAAGGGATTCACCTATAATTAATTACTTCAGAATCAAATCCCACATTGTAAAGTCTGCATTATATGAGATTATATGTGAAATGGCTGCCAAGGTGTTTTTGAAAGCTTTGTTAACACACATCAGCTTATGTTGTGGTTTGACTGGTGTTTTCCACTCCCCAAATTAGTCTCTGTGAAGTGAAAAGTCCTGCTGTTGTTTATCACACCAGCAGTGGTGTGAAACTTCGAGGCTGAGGCAGTTGGACGGTTACTGCTGCACTACCCAAAGAAAACCCATTTTAATCAAATCAAAGCTTACGAAGGAGTCTTTGAGGAAAGCCACTATAAATACATCACATATCAGATATTTGCATTTATCCAATTTTATCCAATAAAAGGGTCCAAGGGTCGCAGATCGCAAATCTGAACATGGCAGACATTAGAATGGATGCCAGTGCATCACAAAGCGGATATTCTAAAATATTTAATATAAGTAACTATTTTTGTTATTGACTGGTTATACTTTCTAGGTCCCAGCTGGATAGATGAAACAGAAATGTAGGAATAGTTTGAGTTTGAGCCAGACGTTAACCATCAGTATATGTCATGTATGCATCCTTGTCTCCTGAATTTATGTATGGTTCTTCTCCAAATCTACTGTAGATGGCGATCTTCCTCTTTGTTTCGCATGCAACTTAAATCTTATAGAACAGTGTGGTGTGCTGTGAATGAGCGTGCATGCTTGCATGTATGTGCACATTTGTGAATGAGTATATAACTACGTGCAATTGAGTGTATATTTGTGCACTTTTGCACATTTGTGTGTGCATTTGTGAATGAGCATACGTGTGTTCACGTCTGAGTGTGTGTGTATTTGTATGTGTGTTTGTTTGTGAATATTTGTGTACAAGTGTCTGCATATGTGTGTATGTTTTCATGTGTGTGCAGATTTGTGAATGGGCATGTGCGTGTGTGTGTATTTTCCCTTTGGGTATCTGGCACCTCTGCCTGAGGTGAGCAGGATGCTGTATTAGTACTGATGAGTGAGCGCATGAGCTGCTACACCGCTGAGAGAGAGAGAGAAGAGACTTTAAATAACGATCCCGTGATTAATGTGAGCGGACGTTTTAAAACTTCATCTCAGTGGGGGTCTTCCAGGGCTTACGTCGTAAATCATGAAGTGTAGCGGTGAGACCAGACGGGTGTGCTATACTGTATGCTGTATGATACTATGCGTGAGGGGCAAGGTACCTCACTGACTTTTATAAGATGATGACACAAGGGGTGGGGCCTGTGTTGTTTGTGTAACTAGCACATTAGTAGAAATTCATGCAATGTTTTCAATTAACCTTGCCAAGAGAGATGCAGGAGTGTAATAACTAAGGTCCAAGAAAAAAATTCTGCAGGTGACCGTTGCTTAAATCAATAAGTAGGAGCATGATAGATATTAGTTGGACTCTGGTTCAGCACCATGGATAGAGACGCCCGGGACACACCAGCTCCATGGCAGCACCATAGGCAACGCCCACGCTCGATTGCCTGCAACCAGCTGCATCCACTATTATAGTAAAGGGCCAATCTGAGAGAGTGCAGAAGAAGTGCACTGTCACTATTTTTTTGTTTACAAAGTCTGGGCGGAGCTGAGGAGGAGCCGGGGGCTGCTATCACGCCTGGTCCTAACCTTCCAAGCTCTGGAGAGGGACCTCACTCTCACGTGCCACACGCCCTCAGGGGGAGTTGTTTGTCCTGGTCAGACCCCGCTGGCCCTGTGTACCACTCCAGCACGGTGCCACATGGACCATAGCAACATATTAACCCTAGACTTACTATGGAATACACTACCACAGAGTTAAACCTTTAGTAGTGTTTAGTGTTTAGCTTATCTGGTTAGGGTAAAAGTAATCTGTGATTTGGTGCTTAAAATGCAACATGTTTCGGCTGTTTCTAACAAAAAGCATTATCTTTGTACGTTAATTAGGCCCAGGGTGTATGTGTGCCAATGTGTGATGGTGGGAACACTGCAATGAACACTGCAATGCAATGTGCAGTTTAGCACCATTGAGGCAGTGTGAAACACTGGGGTTCAGCGCCATTGAGGCAGTGTGAAACACTGGGGTTCAGCGCCATTGAGGCAGTGTGAAACACTGGGGTTCAGCGCCATTGAGGCAGTGTGAAACACTGGTGTTCAGCACCATTGAGGCAGTGTGAAACACTGGGGTTCAGCACCATTGAGGCAGTGTGAAACACTGGGGTTCAGCACCATTGAGGCAGTGTAAAACACTGGGGTTCAGCGCCATTTAAACGGGGTGTTCTGGGGAATCCTTCCATCCCCACACATAGCCAGAGAATTCTTGCTCACAAAATCACTTTATGACATCACTTCATGGCGTGCCCTGGATTCATTCCTGTGAGTTACATGGCAGAAAACCTGCACAGTTGCTCTGTCCAATGGCAGAGAGAAGATATTAGCATACACAGAAATGATCTAAAAGTGCCGGGCTTTCCAGGTTCTGGAAAGGATTTGCTGACACCTGGGTCTTCTTGCTGCCTCCATGTTAATCTGTTTTTTGATTCCTGAAAATCAAGCAATAAGCAGATAGGTTTAGCTTGGCACAGACTGAGGAAAGACCCTGGAAATGACATTTACATTAACATTTTCACAATGACCGGCTGACCTGAACTGATGGGGCATTCCGATATCAATTCTGATGTCAATTATCCCCATTAATTTATTCTGACAAAATCCAAAGGCAATTTATTGATGCAAATGGTTGAGACATTCATTTCAGGAGCATAAGCTAAACACTGTTCACGTACAGAACTGCTCATAGATTTTCTTGCTGATATTTTAATATTTTCTATCCTGTCAACTCGTTGTTGTGGAGTGCTGATTCCCTTAAATCCCAGCCTGAGATGAAATGTAAGTCTGTAAACTTGAAGAATTGGAAGCCTCTTCAAACTGTGGAACTGTGGAGAGTGCATTGGGGCTGGGGCTTAAGCGTCAGCATTGCTTTGACAACAGCTATTCAGAAGGAAAAAGCACTCTGTATAAATGCCTTCCTGTTGAATGCTACCCGTCTGCCGATTTTGCATGTTTGTTTTTTTTTAACACTAGGGGGCAAGCACAAACGGCGGGGCAAAATGGCACAGGTGATTTTACAATTTTTGTCCGACGGCTGTCTTTTATTTAGTGCTGCTCTCGAGAGCGGAACTATAATAAATCACTATTTTGGTATCAAAAGAGAGGCTGACGCCCACAAGGTAACAGGGTTACTAGAGTTAGCAGGGCAAACCAAGGCTGTTGCAGTGGAGGGTAATAGTTGGGAAAATTGTGGAAGCATGAGGCGACAGAATCAGGGCAGACAGTGGGTGTAGATGCATGATGTTTTATTTTGTGTTTTAAAAGTTGTGATGGATTTATTCCACTTGAGTTTTGCTCTGAGCGCAGCCCTCTCCGTTTTTCAAGTGCTGTCGAGCAATTAAGGGGAAACCGTCAGCATGCGTAGGCTCCAATAAAACAGAAAATAGCGTCTGCATTAAAGACCAATGGCGTAGCTTGTTTGTTAAAGACCAATGGCGTAGCTTGTTTGTTAAAGACCAATGGCGTAGCTTGCTCATGATGGAAGAAAAAACTCAAATCTGGCCCTGTGTTAGTGAACAATGTGGATTTGGGTAGGGAGAACAGAGATCATATCCTTCTCTCATTATTTATTAACTTGCAGCCACAGATGATAATGTGGTAAAAATAGGCCTCCCTATGGCCCCCTGTTTGCTCTCACTCTCCCTCTGTTGCCACTCGGAATCCCTTTCAGACTCAAGCTTCCCCTAAGATCAGCGTGTAATCCTACTCCAACATTTCCCATCACACACCATGGCTAAGATCAATCACAGTTCTTATTTAGGATAGCAGGATGTCTGGCACTGCGCTGCGCTGCGCTGCGCTGCGCTGCGCTGCGCTGCTCCTTAAAGTTTTAACCCCAGGCCCCCTGACTAGCCAGGAGAAGTGGACACGAAAGAACCACAAAAGTTGTTTCTCAGTGTCCCTTATTTATTCACATCTGGTCCTCACCTTTCGGCAGGTGAATTCATTTTGAGCCTGTGGACGGTTCCAAAGCCACACACCCCCACCAAATAGGATAGCGAAATCACCGCATTCTTATTGGTGTAGGGCAGATACCAAAACAGTCACCTCCGCCCAGCTGGGAAACTCTGCCATCTCCTGGGTTAGCTGGCTGGACTGAAGAATCCGTCTTCGGCAAATCTCCAGCTTCGCTCAGGACGACAGAAAAAAAGAACAATAAAAACCCAACTGCTCCCACTTATCCTGGAACAGCTTTGCACTCTCGCCCAAGCTGCTTGGCCCTGTTCTCCCCTTCCCCCCAGTTTGGAAAGAAAAAAGCTATCCTCCCAACTGCCCTGCTTTAACAAGGCCCAGGTGGAATGAATTTCCTCGTTACCCTGCATTAATTGCAACACTAGAAGCTCACTCCATGGTTTCCAATTCCCACACTGAATTCCCTTGTTCACCACCATTCCAAGTTCCCCTTACCAGCAATTCTGCAGCTGGAAAAAAGCACCGTCATTGTTTCACAGCATTACAGTCCGCCAGGCAATATAACTACAAATGCGCAAATAAGTCTCTGCCTGTACATTATATTTTCAGAAAAACTGCCTTTTAATTAAAGATTTAAACACTGATGTTTAATTGATATGGGTGTAAAAAGCATCTATACGCAAAAAGATGAGACTCCACTAGAAAATATTTAATGATAAAATTCACTAATGTAAGGAAGCTTTTGGGTCATTCCACGAATAGAGTGACTTTTGGACCTTGAAACACTTTTAACTTAAAATTTGTCTCTTTCGTTCCACCTCCACAAAAACATGTTTTCCCATCTCAAGCATCAAAATCCTCTTTTTCATAATGTTGGCCAAAATGTGATATTTTTATCAGCATCTGGTCACATCTTCGGTAGGCAAATGGTGAAAGATCATTCTTTAAAAACTGGCACAGAACACCACCCGGGCATGATGATGAAGCTGACGATTCCGGGTTTTTCTGAGACTGGGTTATTGGTTCAGTTCTCTGGTCATTTGTTTTGTGGTTCCTGTTGTCCGTCTACCCCTGCCAGTCTGTCTCGTCGGCAACCGCTGTTCCTCTTTCCTGATGCAGTTTCTCCTTTTTTTGTTTGAGGTACGTGGCCCTGGTTTCTCTTGGCACACGCGATGTCATCACGTCAGGGAAACACGTGCCCCGATGGGATTGGAGAAACTGCATTGTGCAGAACGAGCATCTCCAGGACCGTGGGCAGGGGACGCCCATGGAAACGTACGATCTACAAGGGCAGGACCTTGGAGAGCAACTGTACTCGATGACAGAATGAAAAGCGGCAGAAACACACGTCCGAAATGGCTCACTCCTTCACTCATTCCCCCTACATCTGCAACACTACATAGGGGACTGTATCGGGGGTGAGTGAATGAAATCTGTCTGTGTTCAGACATTTCTCGTCCACTGTCATCATTTAAGGTCGGCTGCTACAAGTGGAACTAAACAAACCTAGTATCCAACTGTATATCTGTAAATAAAGTAAACTGAAAACGTACCTCTTCCAGCAATAACTCACACCACACGTCTTGAAATCCCCCAGGAACTGGTTTCTATATGGATGTTCAAATTGTGATTATTGATGCTTAGATTACGATTAGCTTGTTGTGGATGCTTATTATACATTTTAATGCCTATATTATGATGAGTTCATGTGTAAGCTATGGATATATTTCATCCCAAATGCATTGTTCCAAGTGAATTTTACGATAAAATCTAATTTAGACAACCCGTGATTGGCTGTCAATCAGACATCCTTTCAACATTTAGGCCTGGAACCCTGTACTCCCAATTTGAAGTGAATTTAATCTTTTTTTTCTTTTCAAGTACTTTTTAAACCATTGTATTTAATGAGCACACATTAGCCATTTTTAAATATTTATTTGAGGACTAACCATGAAACTTGCAAAATACTGTGCAAAGTATTATATTATGTCCATCAGCTGAGTTAAAAACGCACAAACATGTTAAATGGATAAACTTGTAATTTGGCCATGTTTTGCCGCAGGAACTTTGTTCAGGGATTGGAACCAACGGTACACAGTACTGTGCAAAAGAATTCTAGCTTTTTACATAAATGTAGTCTTCAATGTTTATTTTTTGTCTTCTGCATTAGTGTCTCAGTAGAGAAGGGCAATTTTTAGATGTCCAAAAATCTAAGAAGATCAAGGAGTTCTACAACAGATGGTATGGTCAAAACAGAGCCCTGATAATCGAGGCTTTCTGGGATTACCTCGACAGACAGAAGCAAGCGAGATACAGTCTGTAGAAGAACTGTGGAAAGTTGTTTTTGTACCTAAGAGAATTGATGCAGTTTTAACGTCACACCAAATATAGATCTTTTATTTATATACTTTTTTTATATTTAGAAACTTTTCATTTATTTTTGAATTATTAAAATAATCTTTGTTTTACAGAATTGAATTACATGTGCCTAAGACTTTTGCACAGTACTGTCCGTACTAAGGTGTTCTGATTTTTTCATTAAAAAAATACATAATATAGAGAATTGAAAATCTTTTTTTTTGTGTGTGAGGGGATGTTAGACTGTCCTGAACTTCCAGGAACAATAAAAACTTAAAGTCCTGTATATAGTTTAGAGCTCTATATTAACACAATGCCACTGGGATGACATTTTCATGAATTAATGTATGCCGCATGATGGTTACAGAAAATACATTATCAAGGCAAACAGAAAACGGAACTCCCCCTGCGCGTTGCAAATAGGGTTTTTCTTATAGGTTGAATTCTACCTGCAATTATGGGGGACTGAATCTCAAATTACACGATTACTTCCCTTTTTTTTTAAAAAAAGATAACAATGCAAAGAAAACATACACGTTTATATCCACATATATAGATTCCTCAGTGAACCTTCAGTCACTGTCAAGTCAGACATTTTGGGGAGGAATAAAGCTTGTAAAATGAGTGAGCCTGCCAGAATTGGCACTGTAGTTGTCAATAACTATTTATTTATATTTTATATTCAACATGTGTCACCGTATGTACAGTTTCCCAGTGAGAGGGATACTAATGACATGTCCACGATGGAACAGTGGTGATGGGAAACCCTGAAAATGGACAAATCGTCATCCTAAAAACAGAAACCTCAGGTTACCTCCACTCCCTTAGACTGTGTATTATCTGGGCAGGTGTTGTAATATTTAGTCTATAACTGTGTTCTAAACCTGGGTGTTTAAATGTTTTTCTGTGGCGAATGAGGACTGATACATTCTGTGCAAATTAACTTGAGAAGCTACGTGCTCTGTTAAACTCTGACTTCTTTTATAAACTGTTTTGTTTTTAAAGTTTACACACATTAGCTTTTCTGTTTTTATACTAGTGTACATGGTAAACTGTATACACACATTGTTAGCTTTTCTGTTTTTATACTAGTGTACATGGTAAACTGTATACACACATTGTTAGCTTTTCTGTTTTTATACTAGTGTACATGGTAAACATTATACACACAAGCTTAAGTCTGCAAGTGTTTGGAGACTTCTCTGTGATATAATGTGAATTATTAATGTTGCGCACAAGTTCAGTTTCATTGGCTGGCCATGTTGTAACCTCCATCTTAGGAGGTAACAACTTATATGATAAATGCAGGGAAACTAGGCTAATTTCAGCAACACCTCCAATGATTATGCATTTAATAGGTGTGATCTGTTCCAGGGGTTTTCTACTGGTTGAACTGTTACCAGGTCAATCATTTTGTATTTTCAGCCTTTTACCTCAATAAGCTTGGTTAGAGAGTGGATTTGTGTGCAACCACGGAGAAAGGAGGCATCCGGGACAAGGTTTTCAGGGACAAAAGACAAAAGAGACGGGGACAAAGAGACGCAAGCTGATCCCCAGATCCCTTTATTTTTGCTTCCAGCAGCGTCCCTAACACAACAGCATTAACTAAAAATCTCAAACCAAACCTGGTGACAGTGACACAATGACAAGGGAATCCATGATGACACAGACTAACGAGGGCAGAAAACATACAAGGCAGGGTTTTGACCCAGCAATTCAAACAAACAACTCTACTTATCATGTTACTATTCATGTTAATATCCTTACTGTTACCTTTTCAATTAAAATAATCAGCTAACATATCCATATTAGTAAGATTAATTTATTCCATAAAAAGTCATTCAAAATGATTAAATATGAGGTGCAGATGAATAGTCTGCAGAGGCTAGACACGTGGGTGGGGTGAGGTGGGGTTCTGGGGTGCACATTCATTCAGAACCGATGAAGGCAGAGCCCGGCACATGCACCAGGATACATCCGGATTTAGCTGGTGGAAGTGGTGGTGGGAACTGGGTTAAGGTGCGGTGGCGTTCACAGCATGGACTCCCGACACAGCACTATCTCCAGCTCTTTGCGGTACAGCTTGCCCCCGTCGGAAAGCGCCATGATGCTTTTCTTGTTTCCGTCCATTTTATGGGCGTCCATCTCCTGGTGCATTGGGAGACAGAGGAAAAACCAGGTTCAAACACCGAGGTTAGAACGCTGTACCCAACAACTGAGCTTCTGCTCACTGATGTATGATATAGTATTGGTTTGAGAGCTAAGGCAATACACACTATAGTATTTCTAACGAATGCATTGTGAGTGTTGTAGGCTATTCTGGTTTGTCACTGTGGCATGCCAGGGCGTCTGGGAGCGGTCAGAGACAGAGAGGCAGCTGGAGGTCATACGCCTTTTATTCTGAATTTCAAATAACAAACGTAACCAAGCGGCAGAAACTCAAAAAAAATCCAATATTTTTTCAAAATAAAGCAGCTCTTAAAACATTGACTTAAACATTTCCACAATTTCAGTAAGGCACCTGTGCGGTTCAGTTGGTTGAACCGTACTCAGGTGCAGAAAGAGGTCCTGCCTGTAGGCGTGGCCCCTGGCAGTGCGCCATACTCACTTTATTGTTCTTCTCATAGAGGTCTTTGAGCAGCGCATCCAGTTCCAGTTCATCAATATAGCCATTTCCATCCTTTCAAAACAAACAAACAGCATCACATTGTTTTTCTATTGCAAAACTTTCATTCTCTACCCCAAATATACGCAGTTGGAGCCACACCATGTGAACAGTTGGTGTTGGCTTAACCCTGCACTGTCACCGTACATCAGAGGCAGAACAACAGAGGAAAATACGTTTGATTAGTGGCAGAGATTAATTTCTTCTTGGTTAAAATATATATTTTTATGCCAACCAGTAACTAGATATATGAAGAAAAGGACAAATTACTTGAAACATATTAAAAATAACGTTCAGTAAAGCAATCTTTACAGAGAGTTAAAATGATAAAACCCTTTATAATAATGGTAGTGGCACCATCATGCCCAAACACAAACGAGGAGAAAAATGTATGTTGTACTGAAAAATTCAACATGTTAAAAACATTTTGTTCGTTATAAACAAAAAATATATCAGGCAGATATAACATCAATTAATGATGCATGAATTAAATGCAATCCATTATTGAATGGAACCATCTCTTTCAGTAACTGGCTAAATTCTTTATCATTATACTGAGCTCTAGTTATTTCAAGCAGTGATCTAGGTAGGTCAAAAGGATGCTTCCAGAAGGTTGATGTACGCAAAAGAAGCCGCCAGTGCTGAAACCCCTGGAACTGCTCACCAGGATGCATTTAGCATGACGTTAATACGCCTTTTATTATACATCGCTAATAAAGAGACCCTGATGGACCCCCGAGACCCTGATGGACCCCTGAGACCCTGATGGACCCCCGAGACCCTGATGGACCCCCGAGACCCTGAGACCCTGATGGACCCCCGAGACCCTGATGGACCCCTGAGACCCCGAGACCCTGATGGACCCCCAAGACCCTGATGGACCCCTGAGACCCTGATGGACCCCTGAGACCCCGAGACCCTGATGGACCCCCGAGACCCTGATGGACCCCTGAGACCCTGATGGACCCCCGAGACCCTGATGGACCCCCGAGACCCTGTCCATCTCTTCTTGGCTGATCAAGCATTTCTTCATCCAAAAGGCCGTCTTCTCTCTCCTGAATTCATTAATTCATTCATTAATGAAGGGACTTGTGTTTTAAAGGTGTTGGTTAAGTGCCCTGTTGCATCTTCTGCGTTCTGTGATTTTATACTCTGACTGAATACACAGGCAGCAATTATGTAGGAATGTTCCATTATTTATAGATCCATATTCCCAATTGGAAATCTGTCCATACACAAGATATGGTTGTCATGGCCCTTGTCGACTACCTAGCTAGCTACAACCAGTCTAAATAATGAACAATGCTGGGTCCTTCCTAGTCGCTAACTAGTAAACAAGCTAATTTATTCAATTGTTTCAGGTAACTTGTTTCAGCCAGCGCCAGTGATCATAGCCATCATATTTTCCATTTTAAAGCTGTACATTTTTAAAACCCTTTTAATGACCCCCACAGAAAACCCCGACACTGCTGCTCCACTGAGCCGCTGAAGAGCACGTGCATCAGTTTTTATAAATTACATTAATCATATAATATGTATTATAAATCACAAGCTATCGCCATAGACCTGTTCCAGGTGCTAAAATAATGAGGCTCCTGTAATCAAAGTTCAAAGTACCTCAACGTCATTCAGAAGCCGCAGAACCCAGTACTACAGAACCATTTGTGAAATTAATTTCTGGTTTGAGCCTGAGAGATTTTAACCTTATTGCAAATCTTTAATCCCCGGAATTTCCTAATTGATCATGATGGGGTGTTTAAAGTGGATTTTATTATGTAAAAAAAACATGTTACCATGCCCTTCATGAAAGACTGCACAGAATCGTGCTGACTTGACACACACAAGCACGGGGGCATCACACTAATTTACCTGCCCAGGTGAGTGCGGAGGCCAAGGTTTTGCATGGACACAGCTCTTTGGCATTTAAATCGACCAATTCGGGGCTCTTAATGGTTCCACCAGTGCTGAGAGATTATTTAAATCCAGGCTCTCGTACTTTGGACCTTCTTACCTTGTCGTAGAATGCGAAGATAGCATTGAACTGTTCTGAAGTCAGCTTGATGCCCTGAAAAAACAAAAATATGAAAATGCATCAACTTTGAAGATTTTTGGATGTACATTGTGATTAAAGAAGATGTACTTTTGAAAGGTGTTGTTACATAGCCTTCTGTGTGTGTGTGTGTGTGTGTTTGTGTGTCTGTTTGTGTGTGTGTGTGTGTGTGTGTGTGTGTGTGTGTGTGTGTGTGTCTCTGTGTGTGTGTGTGTGTGTGTGTGTGTACAGATTGGGATGAAAGTCTGAAAAAATTGCACAGAAGAAGGAAAAATGTAGGCAAATGTAATCAAATACTACTGGCATTGATGGTTTTGGATAAGTAGATAGCCAAGGATCACAGTATTTTCCCTTATTGAAAGTCCTCTTAGGCTAGTCCTTATACTGTAAAAAACATTCCAATTCACCATAATTTCAAATGATATCATCTTTTACACAAACTTTAGGCAGTGTTTTCCTTACCTGGAACTTGATCAGGAAATTCTCCTGCACTGGTAGCAGCCTTGAATGACAAAACAAAACAAAACAAAACAAGGGTTAATCTGCATTGCTGGCTCCAGAGGCTTCTGGAATGCAAAACCAAGGTTCGCCTGGCACCCACCTGGCCATTTCGGACAGACCCAGCTTCCCATCTCCGTTCAAGTCAAACATCTTCAGCTGGAAAGAAAGTGGTTAAGAGGGAATTACTAATGAAAATAAACAAGGCTTTACCTTCCTTAGTCAATATATAAGTATCAGCTTAGTACAATCAGTCTTAGCCTAAACATCAGTTTCCACATAGCAGCTTCGATAATAGACACATGAATACATTTAAATCCACTTTGATGGAACATTACTAGGCTAAAATGCTCAACCCACAGCTTTCTGTGGTGGCCTGTGGGCACCAGTGGGGCACGGCGCTGTGGACCATTCTGGGTAGTGAAGGGTGGACACTCACTATAGTCTGTGTGTACTCCTGCAGCTTCTGGTCATCGTAGTGTCTGTTGGCCTTCTTCAACAGATCCTGGAGGAAACCCTGAGAAGGGAAAACAACTCCAGTCAGATGACTGCATGATCTGAGTCTGCAATTGGTTATCCAAGGGCATTGATCAGTCCTCACAACATCTCTATGAACAAGCATGCTTGGCAGCTTAGCTTTGTGGCTAAGTGTGATTTGACATCAAGAGATTTGTCAAATTCACCTTCAGCCATGACTTTGCCAACTGTCATTTAATGAGGACTGAACCTTCAGTTGCAGCTTTGCCAACTGTCATTTAATGAGGACTGAACCTTCAGTTGCAGCTTTGCTGACATTCCATTAATGACCCCCTCAACCTTCAACCTCGACATCATTCGCAACTTTGCTAACATATAGTAAAATAATCTTGTGTTTTCAATTATTAAAATAAATCTTAAATGTGCCTTTGTTCTGAATGTGAGTCTGAAGTTTAAATAGTAAATGCAACTCTAGTGAGATGTACGCCATTAGGCTGTGTGATTAATCAGTAGCTGGTTTAGGGAGGGACCACCAGAAGTGGAGTAAGTAGTTATTTTTTAACTTTAAGTTGTATGTAAAAGACTAAAATTCGACAAAATCACAGTGTTTAGCTAATTTCACGACGGGTGAGTTACTTGCCCCAGTAATGTGGGTCAGTTACTGGAGCTCAAAGGTCAATGCAGATCTCTACTCTACCTTCAGTTCATTGGCTTCAATGTATCCACTGCGGTCTGTGTCATACCTTCGCCATATCTGCAAAACAAACACACATGCATGTCAAAAAGGGTAACACACACACACACACACACACACACACGCACACACACACAAACACACATACACACATACACACATACACACATACACACATACACAAACACACACACAAACCCACGGTGACATGCTTGGCAGAAGAAAATGTTTTTGTTAAACTTCCTTTTTTACAATGGAGACACAGCATTATGACAACATTTTACTTCAGGGGTTGTCTTCTCCTCTGCAGGTGGAGCCAAAACTTTAATTTAATTTAATTTTTATTTAAAGCAGTCTTTTTTAAATTCTGGCCTCATTCCATTTTGATGTAATTACCAGAAACCAAAATACAAATCTGGAGCTTTGAAATTTAGTTTGAATTCAATATTAATGCAAAAAGGGAAACACAATGCCTTTTGCCAAATAGCCTCATTCACTGCAACAATCTTACCAGGAAGGAAAACCTGACTATAAATCAGCTCATCAACAGGAATGTAATTGTCCAGATTTTCATTCGGTAGGCTTCTGTTATCAGATGGAGTTATTCATTTAAGCACTTTTTCTTCAATACTTTTTTCTGACAAACCCATGTCTATTGACTTATGCATCGCAAGCAGACGGAGGAGAAATGCATTTTAATTTATATTGTAATCTCTCTCAGCTGTCTTGTCTCCAGCGAGAGCAGTTATCAAAGATAGATGCCTTCCCTCTGCGGGTCTGTGGAGTTTTACAGCACCCCATCCATAATATATGATGTTCTCAAAATAGAAGTTATACTTTCTCATTCTGTCCTCTAAAAGCTCTGCCCGCCGACACCAGGTGATTAAAAAAAAAAAATCCTTTTCCCTCAATAGGCGAGCTAGCGCTCTCTCAGTCCAGTTATTACTAAATATTAAACTCGCTGAACGCCATCAGTCTGACAGAAACGAATTGTCCCATTTTGTGGGATTGACTTTTCTCTGATCCTTTCTTTTCTATGAGAATACAATGACCCTTTGGCCTTTAGTTGCTTGTGAAGATTTGAGGTGGGGTGATGTTGTGGAGGAGGGTAGTCTGCACATAATCACCCCTGCTGTATTTCATTAGGGTCCGTCCCTAACTATTTCTTCTCGCCAAAACATTTATTTGGGATCATGGATCCACATGAAAACACATGAATTTACAATTTACAAATTAACAATTCAATCAAGATCTGATTTGTCCCCCCCCACCCCACCCCACACAGTTCACAATGACTGACTTAAATCATACAACTCAAATGCAAGCCCAATGTCTTTAGGTGGATGTTGGGAGAGTTTAAGAGATTAAAGTGAAAATACAGTGAGGAGGGCTGGCATTGAGAAAACAGTTGGCCCTCTAAAAGGTGCTTGTGGGAGGGGCTTTGCATATTTGGCCAGTTAATGTCAGGGGGACAGTGTGTACCCTGTTTGACGCACATACACACGATTTTATGATTTTACACACATAATTACATGTATTCATAGAAACACTCATACACACACACACACACACGTATGATTTTACACACATAATTGCATGTATTCACAGAAACACTCATACACACACACACAGACACGTATGATTTTACACACATAATTGCATGTATTCACAAAAACACACATTCCCATCCTTACCGCCATAAACTCAGAGCTGGACCCCACAAACTGTCTGAAGCAGATCAGGAAGTTCTCCTCTGTGGGTAAAATCTGAGCCAGCTGTGGGGAAGAAGAAGCCCAGGAGTGAGAACCTCCTCAAATAGGAGAGAGAGAGAGACGGAGGGGTACTCCAAACAGAAGGGAGAAATTAACAGGCATCCCAAACAAAGAAGAGAGATGGAGAAGTACCCCGAATGGGAGAAAGATGAAGAGGTACTCCAAAACGGGAGAGAGAGATGGAGAGGTACCCTAAACAAAGGAGAGAGATGGAGAGGTAGAGATGGAGGGGGGATCGCGTCTACATAAACTGTGTGTATTTTTGTGCATGCATATTCTGTCTTTAATGACTTGCATAATTTCTGTATTGTGCTGTTTGCACTGCTTCCATCTGCCAAATTCATGTCACATGTTTGGTTTTACTGACTACTATAAAGGCATGAGTAATATCTCTTTATAGGCGCCATTGTAGGGTGAACATCTATAAATGTGGACATAAATCTTTGTTCTGTCTATCTAGGAGCAGATAGGTCTATACCATATATGTGTATACAGAATTCTGTTTGCTGTATATGTGCTCAACATGATGCTTCTGTCATGAACCTCTCTGTCATTCGTCACTTGTGCCTTGTACAGTACAGTAGCATAGCTATTCCGGCTAAGATTCCCATAACATTGGTGAGATGCTGCAAAAGCGTTATCATGTATATTGCCTATTATGCAATACAGGTTATAAGGTCCCGAAAAATAGTTGGTGAGCTAAACTAACATAATATTTGTGACCATATTACTGTGGCATGATTCTGTGATCATATTACTGGGTCATAAAAGCCTTACCTCTGACATCTCAATTCTGCCATCTGCATTCTTGTCAAATTTCTGCATGTACTCTTTAATTTTCTCTTTGAAAGAGGTATTTGAGGAATCCTGTATGTGCAGAGGAAAATAGCTTCAGCTGAAAGTCACCATGATATGTTAATATTGAATTGATATTATATGAATAATATCAAGATTAAGTTGGTATGAAATCGTAGAATAAAAAAATAATCAATGCTTTCGGCTATACATAACACTACATAGCAAAAAGTATGTTGACACCTGCCTGTTGAAGTCTCATTCTAAAATCATGGTCATTCATTCAGAGTGGATCCCTAGCTGCTTAAACAGCCTCCACTCTCCTGGGAAGACTTTCCACTAGTTGTTGGAACATTGCCATAGCCAATTCATCCCAAAGGTGTTTGACGGGGTTAAGGTCAGGGCTCTGTGCAGGCCAGTTCTGTTACACCAATACCGACAAACCATTTCTGTTTGGACCTGGCTTTGTGCATGGGGGAATGGTTATGCCGTAATAGGAAAGGGCCTTCCGAAAACTATTGCCACAAAGTTGGAAGCACAGAATTGTGGCATTCGCTAGATTTGTCTGTCGGACTGCCAGAGGGTGAAGCGTGATTCATCACTCCAGAGAAGCTCCACTCCACCACTGCTCCAATGGCAGCTTCACACCACTCCTGAGAACGTGACACCACTGCTCCAATGGCAGCTTCACACCACTCCAGAGAACGTGACACCACAGCTCCAATGGCAGCTTCACACCACTCCAGAGAAGAAGGTGACACCACTGCTCCAATGTCAGCTTCACACCACTCTAG
>JAOYSI010002238.1:0-16254 GCA_025775065.1 Hiodon alosoides
TGCTATATACCTTTCCCACTTTAATGTTTTCCCCGTTGGGTTTTTTGTTAAATGAAAATATAATAATTTTAAAATCCGGTGCAATTTTGCCCCCCCCCCCCCCCCCCCCAATTGGGATAAACACTGTGTGTTAATGGTTGACAAGATTTTACTAAGAAATACATTTTAGCCCTGTGGTTATTGTAGGCAAAGAATTCAGTTGTTTATTAATATTTTTATACTTGTACAGTCAGAGAGGAGACTCTGAATTGCTGTGCGCCTTCAAAAAAGGTTTGAAATGGAGTTCCTTATGCCGCATCTTTCACTGTTTTTCTGTCACGTTATCCTGCTGTCTCTGCTAATCTCGGGTGTCTCCCTGCGTCCTCCTGCCTTCTATGTACATACCATACAGTTTAATGTAGCCTTATTCAGTAATGTTGTCAATCATCTGTAAAAACCAGGATAAAAATGTATATATTCAGCAATTTACCTCAATAAATGTTGCTGCCTCCCCATTATCATTTATTTTTGTGTAAAAGGAACCAGACTGATGTGATGCTCACACCTATAGAGGTGACCGGCTCAAAGTGATCACACTCTGGGTTCTACTCAGTTTAGAATGGCTTGTGTTGGCAGTGGAGGAATGCTTGTCCCTACATAGAGCTGTCTCAAGATGCAATTTCCTTCTCTGCACTTGTCTTCCTCATAAGCTACCATATATGTGAAATTTCAGCTTGTCTTTGTCAATAGATCAAGTCACGTAATCACTCCTGTTTAACTTACACTTCCTTTGCAAACAGAATTTGTTTGTAGTTTTCAGTTTTTTTTTTTTTAAAGTTTTTTTTTGGTATAAATCCATATTTACTCTCTTGTATTAATGTTCTGGTTTTACGGGTATTAGTTTGTGCACATGGGAAAGGTTTATGTGGTTTTTCTTTTTTAATTAAATGTATATATATATTTTCTTTTCCATTTTGAATGGTTATGTTGGTACATAACATGTGCTCTGGTGTCTAAAAACAAATCCCTCTTGGCTGGAAATTTAAATGAAAATGAAATCCAAATGTGCTGGATAAACTCCAGTTTAACCTGGCACAATTGGCATTACTGCTGCAGATTAAAAAAAAAAAAAACAGACAGCAACTTCCTCGTTTGATCATTAACAAAGCAAATATGTAATGCATCAAGCCCAAAACCATCCCTATCACAAGCCAGTTCTAGATGTTTAGACTCAGACCAAATACACACTTTAGGGCTGCCCAGATCCTGTCTCATGACCTTCTTGTTGCCAGAAGATGACTATGGCTATGAGCAGGTGGTTAATAGTTTGATGTAGTCTGCCCAGATATTTTAGCAGGAAATTTCACATCATCGACTGAATAAGGATTTGTATTTTAGAGAGAGGGACACATTGCCCAAATCACAGTGATTTTAAATTGTCGCTTTTTACCCATTCCGGTGTTATACAGTAACCTAATTATTATTACTAAGCACATACTACAGTTACTTCTAGCTGGTGTTCAATTGGCCTGGTGATAATTTGGTATGAAGTAGGTTTCCTTTATTTTTAATGCACCCCAACGTCCAATGTGGGGTTTGGAGCACATTTCGACTGACCTGTAAAGGAATGTGTGCTGGTCCACGCTCTTACACAGTGATGCAGTAAAGCACTGTTCTTTTTGCGTTTTAGTCCTGGAAGTTTGGTCATTATTTAGTTAAAGGCTGCCTATTGTAAACTACAACCGACTGGTAAGGAACATTGGCCTTTTGCAAAAATTGTCAGGTTTTTTTTTTCTGTCGCTAAATGTTTGTTGGGAGTATTTTGCAAAAATAGTATTTATTTACTTCAGTTGAAATATGTTGTTATGCAGCACAGGATATGTATTCAAACAGACAAAAGAAAACACTTGGGTTGCTACTTATTCAGTTGATGTGTGTATCTGAAAGATCAAGAACTCATTTGCACAGGTAGCTAACATTGAGTACTTTGAGTGGCTTTTGATTAAAACAATGTATGTTTATTCTCGGAATGCATTGTATTGCTGACATGATCTTCTGAAATGAAATGAGAGTTTAAACTGCCTGTTTTAAAAGAGATTAGGGGGTTTATAACCTGTAAATTGGTTACCCTGTTCTGGGATCAGTATGTTTTCATACTGAGGAAAGATGAGTGTTGCTGATTCTGTGGGAGTGTGACATGTTTTCTGCACTCCAAATTTGACCGGTACGCTCACCGTTTTGCCTTACTGAATTGTCTGTACCCCAAAACTTGCAGGACCGGTTCTTTACCTCTGGCTTAACTCAACGTCGTGCTCCGTTTGTAGTTCAACTAAAACATTGTCATTTTTTTCCATGGTGAGGAAATGTGCGTGTACACTCCATTCAGTAATTTTTTTGATTCTCTATGTAAATGAGTGCAAATAAAATTTAAAAAACGAAACAAAAAAATATTCTCTTAAGTCCTGAAAAGCTTGTTTTTGTTTGAACCATTAACGGATGTACTATTTTTTTAGATAAGTAATTTCAGTTGATATAACAATAAGAAAACAATGTAAGGTTTCTTTTTCTGCGTATTTGTCTGAATATTTATGAATACTTAAATTTGCAGGAATATTTGCCTGTAGGTTATGTAGTATATATCTAATTTGGTAGATAACTGGTTCAAGTGTTGTCTGTGTTAATTTAACTGCAATTTGGAGGACTGTGGTGACACATTACACAAAGGTTTAGTTGTTGTATATTTAGTGTTATATCCTTATTCCAAAGGAAATAATGGTGCAGAGCTTTGTTCCCTATCATGAAACCTGTACCATTTTGTTTTGAGTCTCTTGAACAAATTGCCTTCCTTGCTTTTTAAATTGCTTTTGATATTTCTTTTAAATTTGTCACCCCCCATTTAAGTTTAAAATCTATTTTGAGTTTGCTCCACTAAATAAATGGGTTACTACCAATGTAACATTCCTTTCGAGTTCCTCCCTATTCATTCAGAGAAGTACTCCCGCGATGGATGTTCTGACACAATTACTGGATGGACACAAGTTGTTTGTACGGTTGTTTGGTAATTAAGTTCCATTGGTTTTAATTGCAAAATATTTCTTATGCCATTACATGAAAATGATATAATGGTATTGCCTGCATTCATTTGGCTAATGTTTTTTTAGGATTTGTAATGGCAAAACCAAGATTATATTTTATACTAAGTTCATTATACTGACATTTAGACTAATACACATGAATGCAGCTGAGTCACGTGCGTCTGTGTGAATCATATTCTGCTGATATTCATTATTGTATGTTTAAAAAATAAACAAACAAACAAATATCTGAGGCAGTTTCTGAAGTGTGGGAGGCACTCGCCCATAGGCTGTTGTGATCCAGAGATGGCAGATTTGAGTCTGGATGGTGTGCCCCCCCCCACCCCATGCCGAGGGTTGTGCCGCAGAGGCACCTGATGAATGTACGTGATAACGTGGGTTGTGTTGGTGAATAAGGCTGTGAGGTGAGAATTGAGCATCGGTCTGACAATGTTGCGAGGATTCCCATGCTTAACAACCGCTGCAGTCTCGATGGGAATTAATATAAATGGGCTGTTCGTTGATCGATCCCTTGCAAAATGGATGAGAATTTTTTTTTTAAATTGCGTTATTTCGTTTTAATCGAGTACTGCATCCACGGCCAGCGAGGGTAAAGTAGTATGATTGGTCTCCTTCACTCAAATTTCCTTTGAGCCGCCTATCTGTTTTACACACTGCAGGCTACAAGGCTTGCATAAGAGGTTCAGCCTGAGAGAAGCCCTGCCTATTTCCTCCCACCCCAGCCTGTACAGCTGTCAACCAGTTCTGTGCTGCTACTGTGCTCTCCCGGTCAAAATCCAGATAAGACCTGGTCTTCAGTCAAGCCTTTGAGTCACTTTGGAAGCCGGATAAATGTTTTTGAGAAATTCTTGTCTGATCAGAAATGCAGGGAGACTTAAAATAGAAAGACGAAAAATGTTGATACGCCGGTGCTAATTCTATTTGAGAAAAATAATTGAGGCTGGTCTTCATGTCACCATGCTGCTGAGCAGCGTAACATTTCTGACAGAGATCGTTGTAACACGTCCCCCCCTCCAGCAGGCCTTCAGGAAGGCTGACCTTTTATCTGAAAACGGCGCATTACTGCTGCAGAGGGCCACTCGTGCGTGTGGAGTTATGAGGAGGTGGTTTCTGCTGTTTGGTCTGGAAACGTCACACGAAGCAGAGGGGCCTGTATTAGCACATGGTGCAAGCTGGGAGGGGCCTGTATTCACTGAGGCACTGAAAGAACAGCAGCCCCAGCACCACACCAAGGTACCGAGAAGAGCTGCAGCCCTAGCTCTGCACTGAGGCCTGGGCGGTGCTGTGGATGTGGGAGAGACAGATGTTCTCAAACTAATTACAGCAAAGCCGTCACAGCTGGCCGACAGCAGGGCCGGACGGAGGGGGGCTAGCTAGAGCACGCCTGTAGGTGGGATTACTCGAAATGTCAGCATAATGTCACAACCCAGGTGAGAAGGTCAAAAGTTCAAGTGATGCAGAGTGGCAGGCGGTTGTTAAGTCAGGTGTGACCTTGATTGGTGTGCTTGTTAGCCGATTATGGGTCCCCGTCGTGGCACTGCGGTGTAAAACATGCCGGAGGAGAAAATGGCATCAAAGGCCCGAAGGGGATTGGACAGTAAGCGCTGCTCTTTCTTTGTGTTCACTTCTTTTTCACAAGCTTGTAATGCGCCTTCAGGGACCCAAGGCCAAAAGCACACCGATTGTCATGGGAACCTGTGTCCTTGTGTCATGGGAGCCTTTTAACCCGGTCTCTTCTCATGCCACGTGGGTTTACAGCACACAATAAGCCAATACCCGGGCACCAACTGAGCGCTCACTATGTACTATTTCAAAAAAGCTCATCCACGCGCATTTATTACCTGTATGTGTTGGTTTTCAACACTGAGGAAAGATGAGTGTTGGTGATTCTGTCGGTGTGTTCTGTGAGCAGCACCTCAAAATGAGGTGGTTCATTGTTCATTAAATGAAAATAGTCTTGCTATGTATTGCTTTGAATGCTCCCAGAATTGCCATCCCGCTGGTAGTTTTAATCCTACTGTGTGTGTATGTTTATGTATAGGTGGAGCAAGATGAGGCATGTGCAGAACTGCTGCTTCCTGTACCATGTGCCTGCTTAAAGGTGAACGTTACATACAGGATCCAGCTAGAGGGCGCCAAAGGGATTAGCGTCTCAGAATGACACCTGTGCCCACTGAACCAAATCACCAGTACACCAGTGTATGTACATGTATCTGTGACCTCTTTGACTCATTTCAAATGGACAAGCATAGGGTTTTTAAATATTGCTTTGCAGACACTTTTATCTATAAAGCATGGCTAACAGTATTGAAATATTTATGCATTTAAGCAGTTGTATATTCCCTGAACCTATTTTGATTAGGTAAGTTAGTTAAGGGACCAGATACATACAGGTCAGATTTTTTTTTTTAGACTAATCACTTCTTACCAAGTAGTCCACTTTGGGGAATGTAAAACATTGGGAGGGGGCATTTGCTTGGAGGAGAGAGGTCTAATTTTGTATTGTCATGCACTGATAATGTGTGTTTTGACATCAGTTGCATACCCAAAAAAACCCCTGAGGCATGCGTTTCATAATTTGTGTAATTAATTGTTCATGCAGTAACTTTAAGCATTTTTCCCTCCAAAAATGTTTGAAGAATTTGAATTGAATGGGCTTTTTAAAAGTCCAGAGGATAGTGGAGTCTACATCTGTATCCTGAATAAGCTGCAAGGTTGTATGAATGGGCTTCAGGTGAATTAGTGAAAAAGGATTTTTCTTTTAGGGTAAATGTTTGCTAATGTTTTCGGTGACGGGTGAAATTGCTTATTCGTTGCTGTCAACTTTGATCTGGCTTTAAGAAGTGAGATTTCAGGCAGAATGAGATGAGTAGTATTTGCCTGCCCACCATTTTTATATCGTAATTACCTCGCATGGTCAACTAACTAACAATAGATGGTAAATAGTTGTCCTGCACTATACAATTAGTGCGTGACCTTTTGGCTGATACAAAGTTCACACAGCCAATACAAGAGACTGTGTTTTTGTGTGTCTCTCTGTGTGGTTATGTTAGAAGATGTGTGTCTGTGTGTAGGAGTGGGTTTCTGTGAGAGTGTGGGTGTTTGTCTGTGTGTGGTTGTTAGAGGATGTGTGTATGCATATGTGTGTGTGAGAACATGTAAGCCTGTTTGTGTGACAGTGTGTGTTTGTCTCTGTGAGTGGTTATGTTAGAGGATGTGTGTGTGTGTGTGTGTGTGTGTGAGAGAGAGAGCATGTGTAAGCCTGTTTGTGTGAGCGTGTTTGTCTCTGTGAGTAGTTATGTTAGAGGATGTGTGTGTGTGTGTGTGTGTGTGTGTGAGAGAGAGAGAGAGAGAGAGAGCATGTGTAAGCCTGTTTGTGTGACAGTGTGTGTTTGTCTCTGTGAGTAAGCCTGTTTGTGTCTGTGAGACAATGACAGGATTGAACAAGGCGAGCTGAGCGGCAGCAGGCAGAGATGGCATTCTGTCTCTCGTTGTCTGTGGGGATTCTGTTCTCGTCCGTGCTGCTCATTACGGAATCTCCAAATCAGGAACCCAGCCCGTCTCGTTATCCCCTGAGAAGCGACCCTGACCTAGCAGAACCGCTCGCTGACACCAGAACACTTTCCAAAAAGTGCTCACACCGACATCCACCACCCTCAGAGCCGTCGTTCCGATCTTTGCTGATTTTAATAATTTGTGCAGTACGTTTTTCAGATATGACCTCAGGGTCAGGAATGTTGTTATACCAGATGCGGAGCTATCCAATTAGTGCATGTGCTAATCTCTTTTCACTGTGTTTTGTCTTTACGGTAATGAACCCTATTACGGTTATTTAATAAATATTTTAATTTGGTTCATTTTTAATTACTTCACGTCACAGCACATGCACATAATAGAGAAGAACATTCAAAACAGTTAATGAAGAGATCATTCTCAATAGGCTAAGATGAATCACCTAGGAAGTTCCCTGTTCCTCCCTGTTGTCTTTGTTAATGTGATTAGCCGCTTGTGCATGACGGATGATGCATGGGTGTCTTTTCAGGTGTACATAACGCAGCATGTTGCCGGTCCAAGGAATGTATCCCTCCTCAAAGGAATGGTTATATCATGGAGCTTGTCGCTGGCTTTTGGTTGCTCAGGCTTCGTCCCAAAATGAATCCCCTTTGATGTGCTGTCATACACAGATCATGCTAACGTGCAATTGGTTTGGTCTTGTGGCTGTGGCTTGTGTAACACCAGGGCCACAGTGCAGATCAGCCAATGTTTAGTGTTTGTGTCGGCTAAGCCACGGTGGTCTCTGGTAAGCCTAGCTTTTGCCGTGTTCTCCTGGTCGGGGGTGGGGGATGGGTGCCGGGTTTTCTCGTGGGCTTCACCCACATCACGCTCTCTTCCCCAGGATCCTGACATCTTCCTCTTCCGTGGCTTCAGCTAAAGGGCTTCCAGTTGTGATGTCGCCAAACCCCGTCCTGCAGTCGTTGCGTTTGTTTTGACTTGTGTCTTTTGACTGTTGTTTTTATCTCTCCCCACTTTCGTACTCTGGTTTTAAATTGGGGATGCAAATGTGAGTAATCAGTGTTCTTTCTGGGTAGTGGCCTCACTGTGCTTACAACCTGTCACACTTTGCACACATATCTCAGCCTTTTCGTTTATTCATTGTGTTTCCTTTTAACTTGTTGTCACAATTCACTTCTCCTTGTGTCAAATCCGAGCTGTGTAGCTTCAGAAGAGGTGCTATAGTCTTAAGTCATGTTTAGGACCATGGTGGGCACGTGGACCTGTAACCATGTCTTGCTCCTGGTTCATATTGTGCTCTGGCTGGGTTACTTTTAGGGATTTATGCTGTGGACTCATGACAAACAGAATACACTGGGCTCTATTTTCATTACGGGGCAAACTGGTAAACGTGGAAAAAACAAAATGGATTCCTTATTCTATACTCATTAGATTTAGTTCTGGATTAAGGCATTGAACTGCCATGTCAACACACTTATATGGTGTCAGTGCCTTGTGTCAACACGTTGTGGGGCATCATTGCCTGTGTCGGTGCCTTTGTCTGTATGTGTGTGTAGTCTCAGTGACTGGATATGTATGGTTGTGTGGGATGTTTGCACCTGTATAAGTATGTTTGTTCACAGCACTGAGACAGGCTGTGTTGGTGCCTGTCTCAATGCTTTTGTATGGTGTCAGTGTTTGTCAGTGCAGTTGTGGATTGCTTTGTGTGGTGTCAGTGCAAGGAGTATAATTCTATGGCAGGAAGTACAGATCACATGTAAACCTATACAGCCTGCTCAATGAAGTTAGACAAAGTGGATTAAATAGTAATTGTTTATTAAAGTAAATATACACATTTCCGCATTGCAGTAGTACTTCACGTTTTTCAAATGTGCCAAAAACATAAAACTGGATCCACTTAAGAAGCCCTCGTGGTAATTTTATGGTTACTTTTAAATTCCCTAAGTGGGTATTGACCATGGCCGTTGCTCACAACTGATGTCTGGGTGACACGGGAAACCCCGGGACCAAGCACTTGGTGTTAAGCTGTAATCGGGAAACACCTGCAGAACCAGACCGGTCGCCACAGCGCTTGCCTAATGTGACTAAAGCCAGCAACCGAGCAAAAGGCAGCCTGAGTGCATGCTGGTGGATGTGTGGCTGCTGAGCTGAAAGTTCTAGCCATGCCTGATGGGTCGTTGACGGGATGTTACCACTGTATATATTGTAAGAAAAACGACATTCACGTCATTATCTAAGCTTTTTGGTCAGTGAAACCTTGAACCATAAAAAATGCATACATACAAAATGTTTTTAACGCTAGTGTCTGGAGATCGTCTCTCTAAAGGACGCCCAATTGACCATCCACGATACTGATGATGACTGGTCAGTAGTAAACACTCAGTCATGCACATTGAAACTTTTCTGACAGGATGAAAATTTAACGGAGGAGATGACCACGTAAACATTTTTAAGGAACCTATAAAAAAAATAATATAATTTATTCTTAAATATACATGCATAAATTAGGCAGAGAAAGCGTTTAATGCTAGCCTTTGAGGCAGGTTAGTTGAAAGTGCCTCATCTGGAAAGAGTTTGTTCAGTTTCCAGCTAATTCCATTAGCCCACAAAGCCCATTATTTAATTGGAGGGCAGTTGGCTAGCTAGCTATATTTATAGTCTTTTCTGGAGATTTAATAATGCCAATAAGGTATGTCGGATTACCAAGATATGTGATTTGTCATTTAAAAAGCTGTGTAGCTAGCTGCTATAACAATTTTGAATCCCAATTACAGACTCACTTCCATTAGGCCTATTTCAATTCGCTTAAATAAAAATATGTGGCAAAATAATAATCTGATACTTTAGTTCAAATAACCGTTACTGGAAAGCTAGTTTGCTTCATAAGAAATATACTGCCAAGACAGGACAGTGGTAGGAGGTAGGATTAACGAATTACCGAGCTGGAGACATCTGCCTTATTTGTAGCAAGTGTGCAGCAATATACCCCGTGCAGAAATACGGAAATAAAACTGCTAAAGAACACAAAAACCGAGCATAGTACTAATTTGTTTCCACATTATTTTTGCTTGTTTATAATTGTTTTCCTAAATGATTGTTTACAACGTTGTTGCTTAGAAGTTGACAGAGTTTAGTCGAACCGAAAAGGACACCTTTACTAAACGTAACGAAAACACACCGATTCCCATCTACTCTGAAGCGCGTTCACGAAATACGCACCAATTAACGTCATCTACATTGCGCATGCTCAGTGCTTCGTTTTCGGAGAGATACTCGCTCCAGCACTTTAAAACATTTTTTTTAGATGGATTTCTATTTCTAGCGTTTCACTAACAAAACGGTAATTAAAAATTTGACAACGACTTGAATGTCATTTTTCGATACTAGTGTGGAAATAAAAAATAAAAACGTTTTTCGTTTTTCTATTTTTACTAAGAAACGAATGAACGCAAGGTAACCTATTCGGACCCTAATGTAACGGCCAAATGCAACCTGTCCAAATGAATTAATGGTGCTAATATGAGAGCAGGGCAAAAATGTACTGACATTAAAATATCTCCCGAGATGAAAGTGAAAAAGAACGCACACCCAAACCGAGGTGCACTCTCATTGCTGTGACGTTTTATTCACATTCAAAGTTTCGTCTTAATAGCCTTCCTTAGGATCTGAACAGACAGTGCCAACAAACCTAGAAATAACGTTTAATATACTGGAAAAACGGGTGCAGAAATTAGTTATGACAATTATAGTATGACTTTCAGCATCAAGCCACATCACCACACACGTTTATACAATTACACAGAGAATCACATAATCACTGATAAGATGTATATTTACATTATGTACATATATACAAACACACTAATAATTCAAGATTGGGACAATTGTCACAGCAATGAGAGTAGAGTTTGTAATTTCCATTTTAAATATCTCCCAACAAAAAGGGACTCAAATGAAACCTTGTGACCACAGTCTATTGGGAACACCAGAAGGTCTAATGACTTTCTTTATTAATATGTACTGTATACGAGAGTTTTCTGGGGATGGGTGTCTTTACCTGTTTGTATTGGGAAGAAATCATTTTTCAGATATACCCAGTGCCTCTGGCTCTGGTTTTGACTTTCTTTCTTCATTTAAATATTGCAAAGTTCAGCTCATAGTCACGCATGGGATCCCCGCAGCCTGAATGTCCTTGACAGTAATATATTGTAATGTGTTAATGATGGCGTTTCTCATTTTTGTGAGTGAATTTCAATGTCCCTTGTTCAGCTGAAGGCGACGGGGCTCCGCGTCTCGGGTTCTAATGAAACACTGTAAACGGTGAAATAAAACCTGAACTCAATCTGAAACGATGTGCTGCCGCTCTTCAATGCTTGCTTCCGTGTGCAGTTGGTCGCATCCCCCTGTTTGACCTGACCGGGACTGGGAGAGGCTGCCTGCTCTGATACATCGGGTCCCTGTTTCTGATGGTAAGTGACAGCAAACTGGTGTGGTAGCATCTGACTTCAGCCTTCAACGGAGGCTTCCATTTCACATGTCTGCTTCTCCACACTACGAGGTGGAGTGGGGGTAGGAACTTTTCTCAGGCAAACAGAAACAGCATTGTGGTCCAGATCATACCTCATCAAAGTGGGCAAGGTTGGATTAAGTATGAATAATATTATAACTTGGTGACAAACTACAAGATTTTGTTTGGGATGGAGTGCGTATTATGAAGAGAATTGCTTTAGTTCAGTGGTTGCGGATGACCACCGGGATTTCCACTAAACAATTAATTAATTTTAAAAAATGTAGTGACTTTTACTTCAAGTATGTTTGACAGCAGCCACCATCCTCCTGCTCTTGACACAGATCCTACACTACCAACACCATCCACTTTGACCCCTCCTCCAACAACTGCTAAGGGGGGACATGTAGACTCAGGATCGCAAGACTCAAAATAAACATTTTTTGGGTCTGGGGCTAAAAAAAGTTGGGAGTCACTGCTGTAGTCACTGCTGTCACTTCATTCTTCTTGACATGTATTTTTTTCAGTGGCAGGGGTGGGTGGGGATTCGCACCTGGGACTCTCAACAGTCTCCTCACACGTGACAACCTGAACCAAAAATACGTAATTCATTTGAACAAACAATTTGTTGTGGTCTCGAAGATGGTATTTTGGACGGATAAAACCAAAGCCTGGAGTGCATCTTTTACCTCGTCTTTTTCTGTTATGAAGCCGGAGACCTGTAGAGAAGCTGTGGACCAGGACCCTAAATGGTCCAACCTCCATGCGCAGCAGAATCAGCAGGGCCATCCCGAGCCCGCAGGTCTGCGGAAAGGCGGTTTCCGACACAAGGGTGTGGGTTAAAAAGCCATGGTGACGGAGAACAAAGCTCTGTAGAATGGCGTATTCAGCTCCCCGACAGGGACACTTCCATTTTCAATTGGGAGCGAGGAGCAGGGCGCTTATCAGGGACCAAAAGCACTCAGTACCGCCTGGGGTCTGGCAGCCGCATTCTTTCTCCACTGGCTAAATGCATTGAACACAATTCTTTACGCAGGTGAGCAAGCTGGCAACTGCGCCTCCCTCCCTTGGACCCCAAGACGGGATTTCAAGGGGCTTCAAATTAACTTAATCAAATATGACATGTTTATTCATGGCGCGCATTCATTCATTCATCCTTTAATAGGGATGAGCCAATATATATATATATATATACGTGTGCATACGGACGAAACAGATGTCAGGGTCCTGTCCTACGAAGAAAGAGTTTCTGTTATTTAAAATGAACAGATTTGACCATTTGGAGTCTATAGAAATCTTTATGTTCATTTCTCTTTTGCTGTTCTATGCTTCACCTGACAAAGTAATCACTGTACAATATAGGTGGCATGTTAAGAACATGTCCATTCACAAACTACTTGTTATACTTGAATTGGCTGTGAATGTCTACTCTTATATTTCTACTGTTTCTGGAACTGTAGCCACAACTGAACTGTATGGTGGGAAATGGGGTTCTATTTTTAAGAACGTTTTTAGCTGTCTTTGTGGGTGACAATTTTGCCTTTACAATGAAATAATTCTCCTTAACACAGTTTTTGCAGTTCGTTTTGTCTGTCACACTAACTACTTGTTGGCAGTTCATATCTTTATGAAGTATATTTTAAACATGGGAGTGTCTGGAGGTTCTTTTCTCACGTATCATTATACTGACAATAAACACCTAATGCAGTTTGAAATCTTAAGAAACATAATACTGTTATCACTTTATGTGTAATTAATCATCTCTGACTGTGTATATATAGTTGTTTTTAAATAAAAAATCCATTAAACAATTGAAAATTACTGTGCAGTTTGTTTGTCAAGTATATAGTGTTGGAAAAGTTCGAGTCCCATCATTTTCGTCTAATTTTATGTAAAGTAAGAGAATGTTAGTAAATGTAATCAGTAGTTCTGTGGATTCTGTAGATAAAATGCTTGAGATAAAACGCGACTCAATAGTAAATAATAAAAAAAAAACGTTAAACCATTTCTCGCAGATTGACGTTAACAGAAACAACCTTAAACCAGAAATGAACCCCTTACACAACATAACTATGAAGCAGACAAGAGGTATGGGGCCTGTAATGTTCGAGTTGAAAAGTTGAAACGGCAGGAGAAAAAAACCAAACGCATTATTGCAGCTGCTTCGTTCCAAACAGTTTTATAACAAAGTCGAATATGCAAGGCCTTCTCACAAATGATGAATCTGTAAAATTTACTGGTGTATTTGCCCTTGCGGAAATAGTCTAGTTAGTATTATCGTGGAATGTTTATTAAATTTTGAAAAATCGAAATATATATATATATATTTTGTTTGATGTAGATTGATTTGATCTTAATTAGAAATTTTGGTAATTATATTTTGATAATCAAAATATCGGATATAGCCAGGCCTAGGGTTTCTACACGAGTGACTGGAGTATTATCTAACATTTTGCAGGTTGTTGTTCTTACATTTTGAACATCATCTAGTGTCATCATGCCTAGAATTCGCACGATACCGCGTTCCCTGCGTCTCTTTCGGTAGGAGAGTTTACGCCTTGATGCCAGTGTCCCTCATTCTTTTTACAAAAATGCAGGTGTTAGTAATATTCCTTCTGGTCCTGGTGCGACATAAAGGCATAAGTATTTATAAATACATTGATTACTTTTAAAAATAAAGTTTTATACTCTTAATTGAGTTTTTTAGTTATACGCGTGCTTCAGTATTATCACCCTTGATGCTAATTACCCTCGCGTCAATATATAAATGCGATTAAAACATCACGTTTACGCCAAATAGCAACAACAACAACAACAACAATAAAAATACATCAAACTACGAGTAAACTTTATAGTTTTTTTTTTTTTTTTGCAGAGTAGGCCTAAAACACTGTCTATTTAGCAGTGATGTTATTATCAACCCCAATACGATGTCAATGGTAGGACTTCACGAGGAAGACTTTTCAGAAGACAAAAACGTTCAGACACGTGTGTTCGATAAAGGTTGGTAAGTATCAACGGTATCAGGCCGCGTATTTGGAGTATTACAAAAAACATGTGGACCAAATTGCTGGCTTCGTGTTGCTGGAAATTCTTCATTTCCGTTCCTAATTATCTACTTTTCATATTTCATAATTCAACAACAATATTTTGCAAAGGCTACGTATGTTGATATAGAGGCGCTTTGGCAATAGGCTCATAATATTAAATTACAGTGCCATTGTTTTAGATTCATACTTATACTAAAGCTCTCAAAATTTAATAGAGATAACACTGATTTAATTATCTCGTAATGTTATATTAGTTTTAGGTCGGCTACAAATGGCCAATTATGTTTTCGTAACATTTAAGCTTATGAGATGTTTACATGGACCGTTGCTCTCATACTTGGAAGATTACCATTATTAGAAAAAAAACTTGAATAGGTGTACTAACTGTCGCACTCTGTGTGTCGCCGGGAGAATGTTCCCGTGAAAGTTTGTATTCATGTTTTTTAGAGCGTGGTAGCCCCGAGTGCCCCTACATTGTTCTTCAAGAAACTTCGGAGGAAATGGGTGCTTGGGTGGTCTGGCCCTCCTCTGAGCCCGACAATACCAGGTACCTTAATGATGTGTTATATAGACATTTCTCAACTCGATAGTGCTTGATTTACGGCTCTCAGTTCAACCGCTTGCAATTAACGTTGAATCGGAAAAGGGGGCTACTTCGATAGAAGCGAGCTGGTCTTTTTTTAAAAACTTATTTTCCATGAAATCAGAAAGAAAGGTTAGTATTGAACGCTGTCTGTGCAGATAAGGTAAGGAATTTCTGAATCTTACTTTTAAAAAGCTTTGTGGGGAAAAAAATAATGATTAAACTGTTATGCAACACCCATTTTTTCTCATTTATGACATGTTGTAGCTTATGTTTTCTTTAATACTGAGACCAGAGATAGCCCTTATGTAGATGTTTGGTTAGAGTTGACGCTAAGAAGGATTAAGGTGTAATGCAAGTGTTCATTTCTATGTTTTTGCGGCCTAGTTGTACCGGCGAGGCGCTGACTGCTGCCTTGTCTAAGTGCGAGGATTGCTATTTTACTTTCGTTAAATGTAATGCATGTACCTTTCAAATTGAGAGTGCGTATAACCATTAGTTAATTTTGTTTTCACGTCGGTTAGATTCATTGTATTCCATACATGTATCCATAAAGCTTATATAAAGATAACGGATTTTAAGTCGTATAATGGTAACCCATTTGCATTTCTTATCAGAGCCGAGGTATAACGTCAGACATATTACCGTCTCTTTATATTTTATGCCACCTATGCAGATTTTTTCAGAGTAGGTCTAATAATTATTAGCATTATCTATGTGAACAAAGGTATTTGGTTAAAAAGATAAATTGGTCGCCACAACAATGGTGCATTAATTGTTGAATTAGCTACACATTACATAATAACCAATAGACTAAATATAAACTACACTATGCTCTTCAATAATGCATTATTTTATGCAGTCGTAGTAGGCTACGTATTACTTTAGTTCCAGTGGTTTTCGTACATTTTGATTTTACGCCTTTTTACAGGGTGTGCCATTGATCAGTCAATATCAGATTATACTTATACTCAAATAGACCAGGTTGTATGTAGTCAAAAGTACGCGTTTTATATAAGAAAGCGACTTTTTAAAATTTACTTTAGATTGTATTGAATGGTGAGCTTCGTTTTACTTGAACAACCAAACTGGTAAACATTTTATAATTTGGATTTTAGATTTTTTTGCGGCTTTATTTTCTGTAATGGTTTGGTTTAAATATTGACTACGATTCTGAAAAGTAAAAAAAAAGATGGCCGGATGTACTAGCCTAGTTCTTTCAGGAATTTATATGAAGTTCGAATTGCTACACCAGGAGAAAGCCACCTGGTAAATTAATTACTTAATTTATTCTAATCGGATTCAGTGCTCATGAAAAGCAACTCCTTTCTGAGCCAATCACCCAGTAGACGTTATTAAATTGCGCACCCCCCCCCCCTTTTTTTTGGGGGGGGGTCATATATGAACTAAAACTATAGCTTTTTTTTTTTTTTTTTTTTTTTTTTAAAAAATTAGCTAAAGAATGAAATAAAATTTTTTTCTTTTATTTAAAAACCGATTATTACCGCGTTTTAATTTAAAAAAAAA
>JAOYSI010002239.1:0-16252 GCA_025775065.1 Hiodon alosoides
TGTGTGTGTGTGTGTGTGTGTGTGTGTGTGTGTGTGTGTGTGTGTGTGTGTGTGTGTGTGTGTGTGTGTGTGTTTGACTAATTTTGCTGGACGATTGAGTGCAGTGAATAAAATAGTCCCTGGGATTACGGGTAATTGGGCTGAGATTGGAGAATAATCCTCTCAGACTGTGTCTGAAGCCTGGTCCAACGAGAGAAAGAAAAGACAAAATATAAAAACAGGGTATTCCAGCTAAAGCTTTTCAACTGATGATACTTAAGCATGGCCTGAAATTGCTGTGTTCGAATAAGTTTGTTTTAAACATACACAGTAATCGCAGTGTCAGCAGAGTCCCATCAATTGTATACTGTTATTAACAGAAAAAACACAGAAATGGGCCTAACTGGCTGTTAGCTGGTTTCCCCTTCACAGCTCAGTGGCAATGGGTCAGTACATTTACTGTCACATATGCTGGTAAAGCGAGTTAACCACTGAACTGAACCCTAATCCTAACTGTAACTCTAACTCTAACCTGAGTAAACCACTGAACTGGTAAAGCCAGTAAACTGCTGAATTGGTGGAGCAAGTAAACCGCTGAACTGGTAGAGCGAGTGTGTAGGCAGGGAAATTAAACATTTTAAAAATCAACTCTAAGTGTGAGTGGCACCCATGCCTACCTGGAGGTTGGTATGAGTCAATAGCATACAGTGTACAACAGGCGTAGTGTTGGGGGGGCAGCAGTGGTTCGAGATTGGGGTCCAGTGGGGACCAGTGGGGAACCAGTGAGGTCGCAGTATTGGAGCCAATGAGAAAGATCAGCACACGGCTTAATTTCGACAGCCAAACCCTTTGCACATGTCTGGGTTGATTGATGGTCACATGGTGACATTGTGTATGGTAAACAGAGCAGATCAATCAATTAATTTTTTTGCTAAGGATAACCTTCAAACCTAGCACCGAAGATAAAGGCAGAAGAAGTGACGGTGCTGCCACCTTCCACCTGTCCCTGTCTTTGTGGGGGTCCAGACAACCCAAGTGCGCACCCCAGAGACATGGATAAAGTCAGCCACATAGCCTGGGATTTCCACAGCACACAGCTGTTAGCTCGGCCTGTGTCTCTCTCTCTCTGCATTCCTTGGCAGTGTCCTCCCACAGACAGCAGGGGTACAACTCTACCCCTGGCAAAGTGTCTCCCCCCTCAACACTGTGGCCATCAATGGATTTATTTTCCTTACAATAACCATCTTCCCCCTGCCTTCTCCCGCTGTATTTATCACATTTTTTCAGGTGGATTTCAATGCCAATCTGTCTGCCCGTGGCGGAGCCAAGAAAACGTCTTCTCTGCTAACAACCTTGGGATAGATAGCCAACACTAATGTCATGGCATTGTTGTCTCCCTCGATAAAAATGCCATGTAAAATAAAAATTCCCGGTGAGGGAACAATTCCTGCACAATTCTATCTTCATGGTAAATAAAGTGAAGCATCTTTTCAGTTTATATATTTGGTTATGCGGCACATCAGTCTGTAATGTAACCCGCCGTTGCAGTAATACAACACACAGCAGTCTGTAACACACGTTTACTGCAGGAGTATTTACGTTTACAGAAGAATATTACCACAAAAAACTCCATGTTATGCAGCTGCTGTAGAAGGATGGCGGAAAGCGTTTGGTGGTCTGACTGTGTGGAAAGTTAAAATACATGTCTGAAAGTTCTGGACTGTCTCCGGTTTCCTTTTAAAAGCAGGTCTGAGGGCTGTCGCACCTGTGAACAGGCAACTTAAATCCTCTTAAAGGAGAGGCCAGATTCTCTCCAGGTATCCATTATATTTTTGTTGCTTAGCAGACACTTTTATCCAAAGCAACTTACAGAGCTTACCTTTGTACATGCATCCATTTATACAGCTGGATATTTTACTGAAGCAATTCAGGTTCAATTCAAGTATCTTGGTAAAGGGTACTTGATCAAGTGTGGGCCTTGAACCGGCAACCTTTTGGTTACAAGCCTGCCACCTTAACCACTACCGAGGACTAGACTTGCTTTTAAAAAGTAAATGTTAAGGAGAGCACCCAAAAAGCTTTAAAAGACAGCAGCTGGCATTGTTTTAACCTCAGCCATCCTTGCCGAGTCTAACCTGGACACCGCATGCAATGTGTTGTCGTGTGCTGCAGTCGTTTGTTTGTTTCTTTCTTTGTATTTTCTTTACAGAGCTACAAATCAAAAGCCAATAAAGACCTGAAGGAATGCCCAGAATAACACGCTTGACCTATGATGTTTTACGCCCATTTTCTCTCTCACTCTCTTCCCTCGCACTCCTTTCACTCCCCCACTCTTTCTCTCTCCTCACTCGCTCCTCCCTCTCTCTTGCCCCCCTACTCCCCACACATTCATGTATTATGGAACTCGCAGAAAACCAGACAGAAAACCGCCAAGGGAGAATTCTCATTTCCTGTCAATGTTATTCGCCAAACATTTCCATGTTCTAAAAATACATGTTAATTACCTAGCATGATGTACGGATATCCACAAAACAACTGTAACTAAATCTGAAGGGGATTTAGTTTCCTGACGGGGGAAATTCAGGGCCATCTGCGGCTGGCTCTGTCCCCACTTAGTGCTGGCTAACCAATCTTCTTTACTAGGGGAATGTGAAACTAATTTATTTCACAGTTTCAGCTCAGAGAGCCTTCAGAGAGCACATTTCTCAAGCGAGGCAACATAGCATATAAGGTTTCTGTTTTGAAAAACAGGTCAAAACATGAGGTATGAAGGTCCAAAAACAGTTTTGTATGGCAGGAGACCAAGGCTGTAAAAAAAAAGTGATGTAATGCACATCATACGACAGCAGCCCCCTCCGGAGTGTTTCAAACACACAACCCCTTGGTCATGAGGCCGGAGCCGCCGGTATGGCTACGTTTCAACTTTCACATGGTTCTGTCGTCGCCAGCCATGAGGAATGATGTAATGTATCACCATGTCATAGTGACTTCTTTCCTCCATTAGAGAGGACAAATGGGTGTCTCTGTCTCTGGGGTATAAACCCAACAAGCATAGCATAAAAGCATAGCGACAGCAGAAAGCTTGTGCCTCACAAAACCCATAAAGATCCCTGGGAGTTAAAAAAATGTATCTGAACCAAACAAAAAAGAATCTATTTGAAATCACTGTTGTGATTTAACCTGTCAATACGAGAGTCCTCTGAAACCTGATCTCTGGTACCTGACTTCTATAACCTGACCACTGTCTAAACAATTGACCTCAGCAACCTGACAACTGTCAATATGACAGACCTCTGTGACCTGACCACTGTCAATATGACAGTCTTCTGTAACATGACCACTGTCAATATGACAGACCCCTGTAACCTGACCACAATCAATACAACAGACCTCTGTCTCCTGACCTCTGTAACCTGACCACTGGTACGGTCTGTGAAGCTCAAATATGAAACTTTTTCTTGTTTCCCAGGAAACCTCCTGCTGACCTTTGCATGCCAGGGGAAAACAGCGGGCCATTTATTACATTAGGTAATGTGTTGGAGCCTCTCCGATCTGAGCAGAGATACACGCATAAGTACGCCAGGCTGCGCAGTATAAATCAAACCTAATACAGTTTGGACAATCAATTTTTCAAAGCAGTTGTCTACATTCCATTACTCAGCTGTGATCAGCAAGATTATAGCTTTCTTTTTATAAGGAAGACACTTGAAGGTGATATTGGAAAATAAAATAAAATATAGCCAGACACAGGAACCTTTCCCTCACAAATGCCTAAGAAATCTGAGAAAATGACAGATGAATCTATCAGACGTCTGTCAGAGCTGAAAACCAGCAGTGGGTAAGGGCTAAAACCCGAGACACCGGATTGTTAAGGCACATGAGATCTATGAGTTTTTCGGTCTCAATCCAGCTCCTGTCATTCGCTGATTTTGACCAGGAGTGCACAGCGGTGGTGTATGATTGGCAGAATTGGGACAAAAAAGACAACTCAAAATCTTAATAGAGAAGTGAGAAAAATAAGTATTGGATAAACAGATGGTAACTTGACAAGGGGCTTCTATTTGCTGAAAGAATATATTTCAACTGACCCCCCTATCCAAAAGAGGCGATGCTCTGTAGCCCATGGCAAGAGCAACATGCCGACATTTGGGTGTTGTGAAAGTTGTAAAATCTGGTAGGGAAATCTTGTTAAAAGCAATTTGTTGGATAAAAGCATCTCTAAAGCAATTGTTGTATTTCATGGAAACGTTGAGTCAGGGTTGCATGAAGGTTAGCTGGAGAGTGGAACTGGTAGTAAAATGGAGCGGAGAGCCCTCTGTACCAGATGGTGACTGATTTACATACAACAGAGCTTAATAAATCCATTCTCGGCAGTGTGGTCAGGTGACTGCTGGGTCTGTTGCCCTGCCACTGAGTATTTGAAACTTTGGATAGGGTACACAGCCATATTTGTGCTCCAGCCAGGGAAGCTACTCACGGTAATCTGATGGAAACTTTTTGGCTGTAAATCTCTAAGGAGATTGCCTTTAGAACAACACTTCAGTGTTATCAGTGTTTCCAGATCAGGACTGCAGAAAGCAGCGTCTCACAGTTGGAATGACAGATCCCTGGCTCTGTCACCTGACAATGTCTGCTCTAACTGCCCGTCCATTGTCCGTTGGGTTCATTACCTGCATGCTCTCACATTTGTCTTCTCTAATGGAGGAAAGTAGTCACTCTGACATGGTCATACATTACATCATCCCTCATGTGTAACACTTCTGACATTACTTCATTACAGGTGGAAGTCAGGCTGGTGTGGACTGCGCCAAGCTGGAATAAAAACAGAAAGCTTATAGGCTAAATTATGTTTTATAATTCTGCCACTTCAGTCGAGCTCAAGCGGTTTTCCCATGACACAGGACATTTCACGTTTCAAAGTGAAAGCACAGCTGCTAGATGTGAAATGCAATGTTTTTTTCTGTTCTGTTCTGTTCTGTTCTCGGAAGGGGGCAGGAAGGGGCTGGTAAGGAAATGCAGTGTTTTTTATGTTCTGTTCTATTCTCCGGATCCCAGGTGTGCCATTCTGCTGGCCCTTTATCAGACAAGCATCAGGTCATACCTTTAATCACTTCCCTTCCCTTCAGGTCCAGGCCAATGTTACTGTTTTCCTACTCTGCTTCTGAGGTGGGATGAGTCTCTGAGATGAGAGACAGACAAACCCAGTCCACATTGCTTTTTTAGGGCCCCATGGCAGATCCTAATTGGGGGCTTGATGCTAAACTGGGTTAATAAAATGAAAAACCAGTAGGGGTCTGAGGACTGAGGGCTACGACGTGCCCCATGATACATACACAAACACACAACGTGATGACAAACGCGATCCGACTCGATCTCGATTGGATCAGCTTGCAGCGCTAGACTTCACAGTATAGTTTCCGGAGCCAAAAAAAACACAAAAAGCTCTTTTCAGCTATTTGAGGAAATGTTATTTCTTTGAGTAATTTACCAAAGCCATGCTATGCCGATGGGGGGGGTGGAAAATCGATATTGATCAGTATCGCTGTTCAGGACAAATAACACTCCCTTTATCTCAGAGCTTATTTCACCTAATTGAATCAACACCCGAAACAAAGCTTTTTTTCACACAGTGCTTTCAATTTCACAGAAAAAGCTGACTGCAAAAAAAAAACCTCAGTGATCAAGATTAGCATAATGTCCTTGAGCTGAGCACAACGACCTTGAATAAGAAAGAAAGACCACAGTACAGACAGACTGCAATGGTTCTGTGTGTTTGCACCACGCAAGACAGACGCAAGCAATCCACAGATCTCAATTATAGGCCCTTAATGTCGACGATGAGGTGATGCACTAGAGGAATATGAACTAGAGGTCATGACCTACAGGATTCCCAACACACCCAAGCTGCAGTTAGGGTTATAATTTCAATTTGAACCCCATTATGTGTGTGTGTGTGTGTGTGTGTGTGTGTGTGTGTGTGTGTGTGTTTAGAGGGGAAAGAGGAGACAGTTACCCAGAATGGCACGTTGGTGTCATTATCAAAGCAAAGACCACCTTGGATGCTCACACCCTCACAGCCCACACCTCAGATGCGTCCCAACCTCGTGTGAAGGAGTCCAAAGAAGTGGTTCTGAGCAAGTCCCAAAGGCAGTGGTCACAGCACAGGGAAAATACACCTGTCTGTGTAGGTGTTGGTGGGGACTACAACACCATCAGAGAGAGTGTGCTAGGCTCAGGAATAATAGGCGACACCACTTCAGGGTTCTCTCTCGACTTCCAGCACCTACTGAAGGATCACAGGCTTTTAAATTATGTTTAGAATTACCTCAATCCTCAGCCGGTGGACGTGCCCGAACCTTTCCTGCATGTGTTCATGAGACGGACGCGTGGCACAGTCCCACTTCCCATTTTCCCATTCTGTTGCTTTTTTAAAAAGCAATGCCGCATGCAGCAATCTCACAGTGAAAGGGTGACTACTTTTCTGACCACCCCCCTAAGCAGTCAGCTACTCCACTCTAATCTACAGTTATCTACTATACTCTAATTCACAGTTATTATTTTACCCAGTAAAATACAGCTGCAACATCTGAGCCCCTTCAATTTGTACCAAGTGGCTACAGGTCCAATACCTACCCAGAATACAGCACCTGTTGCCTTCCCAGTTCCTCAGGTTCGGTGTGCAAGAGGTCCTAATGTCATGGCTTTAGCTGTTTCGTCACTGGCTCGACTGTCTGTGGTGCAGGCTTTGTCCTAGCTGGCCAATCTCCCACCTGCTGCCTGGCATCGTCTCAAGCCAGAGGAGCCCAGAAATGGTATGCATGTCTTCCTAGCGAATTCCAAAGAGTGATGAGAACGCCAGTGCCAAAATGCCTACGTGGCTCTGGGCCACACAAGACTGGGAGTCAGCACCAGGTGGATACTTCCGGTGGAGCCCCGTTGCTCAGGCATACTGCTGTCTGAAGGGGACAAGGGTGAACACGCAATTCCCCTTCTGTACCAGAGGAAACTCTATGGGATGTCAGTGAGTAGGGCCACTACCAAGCTTTTTTACTGAAACAGGATTAACAAACAGATCTCATGGCCTGCCGCCCTGAGGCATAACCATTACATTCAACTTATTCAGGTTTGTGTAGTAGGATCAAATCAAGTAATCATTAAAAGCAGAAAAGGTAATTTGCAAGAAACACCTCATGTAGTTACGCCTGGATATAACTCAATAACATTAAAGAGGGATTACAATCAACCATGTGCTTTTGCTTTGTTTACACACTCATGGTCTCAGGGCGATTTTTGTTTGTCCAGCTTTTATTTGTCATGAACGGCTACAAGGCAAAAACACAAAGCCGCGTAATTACACTGTAGCCATGGCCTTTCCAAAGAGTTTCGGTTTGGTGACTTTAAGGGACAATGGAATCATGTGTTTCACTGTTAAAACCTGCCACCTCGCTTTGAACAAAAACCCACGCTATGCATTACCAGGAGTTTTAAACCGATTAGCTTTTAGTCTGCAGCTTGTAGCAAAACCTAAACCACTTTTCTTCTAATCACCCTAAACATGAGGGAACTAAAAATAAGGTGATGCAGGGAGTTTTGAATGGAAAATAAGTCTGGTGGATCGGTGCCTGCAACCTGAACCTGAGTTATTCCAAATGGACCGTGTAAGGACTTCGGTCTATAACCTAAACCTGAGTTATTCCAAATGTACCTTGTAAGGACCGCTGCCTGTAACCCAAACCCGAGTTACTCCAAATACACTACATGTAACCTGAATAAAGAGAATTACATGATTTGAATGGAGAAAGCTTTAAAAAGTACAAGGCCGACCGCAGTGCCCAGTGAGCTCAGGGGGTGGTGGACGTGCATCCTGAACCAGGATGCAGGATCAGAGGTGGGAGTGGCCTTGTGATTCTGCACCCTGAGACAGAAACAAACAGGGACTGTGTTACAGAGTGGGCTCAGGCTCAGCCCCCCCTCTCTCTCCCTCTGCCTCACAGACAACCCTATTACAACCATAACAATAATGCTGCTGCAGATCAGGCCGAAAGCGGGCCTGGACGGAAAACAGAGCGAAGGTCGCCCAGAGACTCAACCAGCTTTTTAACCACAAACTGGCAGTTCTGCTTCTCTTTATCGCTGATCTGATGTCAAGGCTCGAGCTGACCAAAAATGTTTTTGTAAAAAACACTGAATTTCAAAAGAAAGAAAATTGACAGTCTTTTATAATTTACAGACGACAGTCGTTGCTTTGGTTCTGAATCAAAAGAAATATGGCACCCTGTCAAAAGTCAAGTATTATCTGAGATACTATAAATTTACCATGTACCTGTGACCACCAGGCAAATCTTTCTGATTAACTTCATGTCATGCTTTACAGAACAGACACGGTAACCACAGCACTGCTAAAGCTAGAATAATATAACAGACACAGTCATCAATGCACTACTAAAGCTAGAATAAAAGAACAGAAATGGTCATCACTGCACCTCTAAAGCTAGAACAACAGAACAGACACGGCCATCACTGCACCTGAAAAGGATTATCATCATCATCATCATCATCATCATCATCATCATCGTCATCTCTTAACCTTCCTCTGTGCAATGCAATAAACAGTTAGATTAAACGACATCTGCTAACCTCGTGGGTGGGTGGCTCACGGGTGCGGTCTGGTCTTTAAGAAATACATCTTTTTAAAATCCACTGGAACAGCGCAGGTTTGTTACAAGGTGGACGAGCCTTCATTAAAATTCCAGCGGACAAGCCAGGTAGGTAAACAGGTGATTTATAATCTAGAATACGGCAGTGGTCTACCACGGAAGCAGTATGTATATCGTTATGACATCGTCACCTTCGGAAATGCATGAAGGAGCCTGTGTAGCATGACTTGCTTACGCTCTGGAAGTCCCTTAATCCATGCTTAAAATGCAAATGAGGGGCCCTTTCAGAGGTCACTAATAAATCACACCACGGGGAGATCTACTGGTTACTGTGATTTCAGTCTAAATTTTGTTACCCAGAGGGAGGTGTGAAAGGGTACTTTCTGATTTAAGCAAAGTCACGTAACGACTGCAGGATGAGGGCATGTTGGTGGAGGAGTGTGGCGTCTGCCACCAGGCGTTCATGACTTCAGGCTGTAAATCGACTCATCTTTACCCCAGACACGACCCACAGCACACAAATTGCTGCCCTTTTCTGCAGCGACCGAACCATGGTGGCCTCCAGTAAACCCTGTGTTCCTGATACTAGTAACGGAACAGTATAAGACCCTCTGTTCCTGATATTAGTAACAAAACCGTAGGCCTATAAGAGCCTCTGTTCCTGATATTAGTAACGGAAGAGTATAAGAGCTTCTGTTCCTGATATTAGTAATGGAACAGTAAACTTAAAACAAAAAGTGTGGTAATGACCATTCCATTGCCCAGTAGAAGCAAACCAATCACGCTTCACATTCTTCCACAACCCAAATGTCATGTTTTTACTCAAACACTCCAGCAATTTTTCAGTCCCGTTTTAATACTGCAGGCTGAGTTTGCTGATGCTCATGGTCGATGACATTTAATAACTTCAATAGATCTGTTTCAGATACCAGCATCAAACCATTGAAAATGTCTGTTGTTCATATTTTTATTTATTTTAATTTATATTTATATTTTATTCTCTCTGAGAGAGGGGGGAAAGAGGAGAAAGTGGCTGGAGACGAGCCTTAGCTCGAACCCACTTTGTATGGATGGATGAATATTCTGCATGCAAATGCAGTCCATTGCCTTGGTGCGGTCTATCGGCAGTCTCTCAAAAGAGAACAAAGTATTTTAAGTGTTTGTTTTTGTGAGAAAAGTAATCTCTAATCTGCCAGGTCAATAACTGTCACTGACTAGCTTGCTTTTTGTTTTTTTAAGTATCAAAGTATTAAATAAACTGGACCTAAGGAAGATCAGAGATAAGCGAATACCCCCGGGCTCACTGTGTTATCTGGGGAATAAATAAAAGCAGTGCTTCTCAGTATTATCTCAGCTAAACAGTCATGACAGGGTTTATTACAGGTGTTTTTACAGTTCCTCTGGCCTGATTCAATACTTTCACTTTGCAATTCAGAGAAAAAAGGGCACAGATTTTTGTTTCACTGCAAATGCAGCCATTCAAACTAAAAACCCACTTTAGAGGACCTCCCGAGAGGCACAGCCAGGAAAAGGTGCAAAGTGATTAGTCATGAAAAAAAGTAACACTTCTCTAAAATTTTCAGGAAAAACTGGGAGGTTTCAATTTAAGTCTCGATATGACACACAAACAGCCTATCAATGCCGTACCCACACAGACTCAATTATCGACAAGTCGTGCAGAGGTTATTGAGGAAAAACAAACAAATCGAGGACTTCCAAAAAAAACATTTAACATCTCAGGCTTCAATACTCGGAGACAGGGGGAGACATCATCGGGTACCACCCAAAATTCTCCCCCTCGCTGACTAAACCCAATACTGTACCAAACTCTACCCCTCGCTGACTAAACTAAGTGCCGCCCAAAACTCTCCCCCTAGCTGACAAAACCCAGTACTGCCTAAAACGCTACCCCTCGCTGACTAAACCTAGTACCGTCGAAAACTCTTCTGCTCGCAAACAAAACTCAGTACCGCCCAAAACAATCCCCCTCGCTGACTAAACCCAGTAATGCCTAAAACTCTCCCATCACAGATCAATCCCAGTACTGCCCACAACTCTCCTCCTCGTAAACCAAACCCACTACCGCCCAAATCTCACTCCACTGCAGACCAAACCCAGTACCGCCCAAAACTTTCCTCCTTGCTAACAAAACTTAGTACCACCCAAAACTGGCCTCATGACCAGGGTCACACACCAAACCCCCTGTAAGCTCAGTGCAGTGTATTACCATATATGGTGTTGTCCAGGTCTTCTGCTCAGTGCTGCCGCAGCTTTGGCCTGGAAAGGCTGAGCAGCCTGTGACATTGTTCTACACCGTCGCTGTGCAATGGGCCTTCTGTAATTTTATTGGCCTGGAAAGTCTTGCAGCCTGAATTATTGTTCTACCCCCTCTCTGTGCAATGGGCCTTCTGTGAGTTTATTGGCCTGGAAATATTGAGCAGCCTGTAGTATTTTATTAACCCTCTCTGTGCAATGGGCTTTCTGTGATTCTATTGGCCTGGTATGCTCTGTACTCTGTACAAGCCTTTGTGATGATAAAGGTGTAAAAACTGATAAAACAGTGGTATAGCGCAAATCAGAATCAGACTGTTGTGTATAGATGACCTTTGTGTTCAGGTGACCTTTGGCAAGTGCAGATTTATTCATGCTTGTGGCTACTCGCAACGTGCAAATCTAGCACCCTGCCTCTTGGAGATTTAAACTATTAGTGGATGGATTAATGCCGGCTATATCCCCTCGCTTTTCTCCAGAGAAATGTTACCTACTGTAATGGGATCACGCCGAGAAAAATGCAGCTATTCTCTGTCAGGCCGGAAGGCAGGAAGGGTTTTCTCTTCATTAAGATTGGCTGGGATACCTGAGCAGGTACAACCTGCAAAGCCATGGACCTTCTCTGTCAGAGTCACAGTTTTAAGAGTCTTTTCAGTGAAGGGTCAGCCTGCTTCTCAGTGAGCCATCTGCTTCCTGCCTTTCTTCCCACAGCATCTGAAAATCTGACCCTAGAAGAAAGAGCTGTGTCACACTGTAATCATCAAACACTGATAACTTACAGTGTATAACGGGGGGAGGGGAGAGGGAGAGGTAAAGAGAGGCATAAACGGATATGCTTATAGCTTGCATCTCAGCTGCAGCTGTGGCTAATCAGCTGATAATTATAACGCAGCTGGATTTTGGTAGTGTTGCAAGCATGTCATTAACTAGGAACAAACAACAACGGCTTCGACACACAAAGGCGAGCGGTTGTCACCGTCATCGATGAGCCGAAGTGATAACTCCCACTTACTCCACTCCCTCACGGATAACAAGTATCCCATATGCTCCAACGAGATAACTCTTCCAATCTGAGACACGTAGCAATCTTGTAATGTTGCCATAGCGCTTGACGCTATGAAGGGTGAAGTGTGATAGCTGGAGAAGGCCTGCAACGACATGAACGCGGTCGGACCTCTCAGGACCATGAATAAAACGTGGGTGACAGAGGGGTCTGGTGCAGGACTGTTGATGACAGACATTGGGAGCCCTGTCAGGCATGATGGATTTGGCGTAAGTAGGTGGCCAATCAGCATGAATATAATCAGCAGGATGAAAATGTTCTTCCAAAGGAATGTTGTTGTTTTTATCCCCCCATTTATATATTTCTTTGTTTTCTTGGGTTACAGTGTTATCGGGTGAACAATGTTCTCTAACAGACAGGGTGCCCCAACACTCAGGGTGCCCCAAAACACAGGGTATTCCAACACACAGGGTGCCCTAACGCCCAGGGTAACCCAACACACAGGGTTCTCCAACAAACAGGGTGCCCTAATGCAGAGGGTGCCCCAACACTCAGGGTGTCCCAACACACAGGGGGCCCAAACACACAGGGTACTTCAAAACTCAGGGTTTTCCAACACTCAGGGTACCCCAACACTATTGGGTTCTCCAACACACTGGGAACTTAAAAACTCAGGGTGCTCTAATGCATAGGGTGCTTCAACGTACAGGGTAACCCCACTTACAAGGTGCCCCAATAGACAGGGTTCGCCAACACACAGGGTGCCCCAACTCGCAGGGTACCCCAACACACAGGATCCTCCAACACACAGGGTGCCTCAATGCAAAGAGTACCCCACCACATAGGGGTCTCCAACAAACAGGGTGCTCCAACATTTACGGTGCTCCAATGCACAGGGAGCTCCAACACACAGGGTGCCCCAACGGACAGTGTACCCCAATACACAGGGTTCTCTAACACACAGGGCGCTCCAACACACAGGGTGCTCCAACACACAGGGTGCTCCAAATCTTGTGACTTGTGGTTTTGTACTGTGATCGCTTCCCTTTGTGCACACTGGAATATTTTTCTTTAAATGGCTTATCATTATTATTTCTTCATCGTCCGACATGAGGTTTACATTCAAATATACAGATTATATACAACAGAAATGTAAACTTGCCGTGCGAATTGTCCTGTCGTTACGTCTGATTAAAAGCTTCAGCCATCAAATTAACCAGAGACCATGATTCATTCTGGTTCCTGTTAATCATGGCCTACAGTACAATGAGCAAATTTCTGTTGAGTCTGATCTTACAATGTCTTGTACCACAGAAGCGTCTGAATGAGGGCTGGCTACAAGTAGGGCACTAACGTGGAACTTCTCTAGAATTTTTGAAATAAAAACACCATAAAAATGAATGACAATGCATAACTTAACATTTGGTAAGCCGCTTGGAATTCAAATTTCCCGGTTAATATTTCTGTAGCACAATAAGCCTGCAAACACATCCATAATGGAGTGTGAGGCGGATTTAAGCTTAAGGGCACAGCGTCCTAGCAGATCGTCAGTCTATTATGCATAATAAAACATGGCTGAGATTTCTGTCGGCAGTGCAGAGATACGGACAAATATGTTGAGCTCTCGTCTGTCTGTAAGATTTTAGCATTTAGGGAACGTAACAGTAAAATACTCCGATGCTACAGCTTCAAAGCTCTTTTAGAGGCGGGTGAGCTGTTTTCATTATCTGTAAGACTGATGCACTTTTTGGGTACTCCTAACAGCGCATACCTGAATATATCTGCATCGCATCCTTAAAATGTTCCTAACTGCGTATACCTGAGTATCTCTGCACTGCATCTTTAAAATGTTCCTAACTGCACGCACATGAGTATCTCTGCACAGCATATTTAAAATATTACTATGAATACCTGAGTATCTCTGCACTGCATCTTTAAAATGTTCCTAACTGCGTGTACCTGAGTATCTCTGCACTGTATCTTTAAAATGTTCCTAACTGCATGTACCTGAGTATCTCTGCACTGCATCTTTAAAATGTTCCTAACTGCATGTACCTGAATATCTATGCACTGCATCTTTAAAATGCTCCTAACTGCGTGTACCTGAGTATCTCTGCACTGTATCTTTAAAATGTCTCTGTCTCAATGTGCAATTTTAATACAAAATGTAATACATTTTTTAAACAAAATTAAATTCGGAGTCAATGACTCACGAAGGCGACCAGGTGAAGTTGGATGTTGGATGTCTACAGTAGGATAGTTTTTGTTTTTTTGCCATGGGATCAGCTGAGTAAATTAGTAAGCAATTTAAAGGTAACAGACAACGGCCACGTCATTAACACTGAGACCCTTATATTTATTAATTATTGGTCAGTATCAGTAGTAGTAATTCTGGTCAGAAATATGTCAAATTAAATGTACTGTCCCTTTACTCCAATACAGTATTGACAGTCCAGTACCCAGCCATTACTGATTTAATTGTCATTTCCATGATCATAACAACCTTCCCGAACAGACAATGATTTTATGACAAAGCCAGAGCAGCAGTCTGTGACAAGCGATCCCAGAGCGTGCCCCTGAATGTCACTTTGACGACCGGGAGCAATCCTGTCACGTCTTCTGACTCCTGCGCTTGGCAGAATCTGTCACCGTTTAAAATGGCATATCTGTACCCATTACCACCAAGTTCATATTCACCCTCACATTCACTCTCATGTTCACCCGTTATGTTCACCCCACATCCGTGTTCACCCTGAAATTCTCCCTTACGTTCACGTTAATTTTCACCCTCACATTACTGTTTACCCTCACTTTTATATTCCCCCACATATTCAAGTTCACCCTCATGTTCACGTTCTCCCTCACGTTCAGGTCCACCCTTATGTTCAACAGGGAGAGCATCCCGGACATATTTAATATTATTATATTATTGGACAGAGTTAAATCAGTGTGTTTAGGAGGTCAAGCTTTTAAAAATAATTGAATTAGTTGCAACCGTATTGAATATTGATATACTCGGGACAATTATCATTATTCTTATTTAGAAAAAAAAATATCAAGGTACGAACGGATCTATTTTTTAAGATTTAAGATTTCAGTTCTCCAGTCGTGTTACCAAACACATAAAACCCCACGTAGCCTCACAGAACATGGTCTTCCGATGCCCACGCGCTTTGGCGTGGACGCGCGAAGCACCCCAGTCCCCGGAGTTTTTCAGAGACGCGGAGAGACTAGCTCCACTAGTTACGTACAGAGCGACGCCTGCAAACGCCTGGCAGCCAGTCAAGCGGAAAGTACAGTCACAAAACAACGCAGCCCACTGGAAAATACAGTAAAAAATACCCGACAACAACAGCCGACAAAAGCGCCAAACATCGGACTGAGATTTTAACAGCTGTCTAACTCTCAACGGGGAAGAGGCTTCGTTTTATTTCCTGTGGTGATTCCTTTTTTAAGTAAGTCTTTGATTTTACCCATACCTACTGTTAACATGATAGAAGGCTACTGTTGGCTTAATCAGTTTCCGAAAGTGACAAGATCTTCCCGTTTTCTTTTGCGTTGTGTTCCGTGGTTAGAGCGGCCGCCTCGTGTCGGGCATTTACCTCAGTAAAATTAATTAACGGCTGTGGGAGAAAGCGGTTTGAGGGAATGAAAACACATTTTTCTCATTGTTCGCTTTGGGAACTAGGCAGGCTCTTGCGCGTTATTATTTCCGTCATGCTGTCATTCATCACGGCGCTTAATAATTGATGCTTAGAAAATGGAAATGGCCCGCGCCTGGCAATGACGCCTGCATGTCTAGTAACGCGCACTTTCACGTGTCCACCCCCAGCACGACGCTGTGGATTACCGTACATACAAGCATTGTTTGTATGTACTGGCAGATTGAAGAAACATACTTATTTTTTTGCCTCTGTGTCGCTGTGTGTGTGTGTGTGTGTGTGTGTGTGTGTGTGTGTCTGAGAGAGAGAGAGAGAGAGAGAGAGAGAGAGAGAGAGAGAGAGAGAGAGAGAGAGAGACGGTGTGTATGTATGTGTGTGACCGAGAGAGGGTATATGTATGTGTGTCTGTGTGTGTGAGAAAGAGAGACTGTGTGAGTGAGTGTGTTTGACAGAGAGGGTGTATGTTTGTGTTAGAGTGAGAGAGAGTATATGTTTGTGTGTATGTGTTTGAGAAAGAGGATGTGTGTGCATGCCTGTGTGCTTGTGTGTGCATGAGAGGGAGAGGGTTTGTGTGTGCGTGTGAGTGTATGTATGTGAGAGAGGGAGTGTGTGTGTGTGTGTGTGTGTGTGTGTGTGTGTGTGAGAGAGAGAGAGAGAGAGAGAGAGAGAGAGAGAGAGAG
>JAOYSI010002240.1:0-16251 GCA_025775065.1 Hiodon alosoides
CCCCCCCCCCCCCCCCCCCCCCCCCCCCCCCCCCCCCCCCCCCCCCCCCCCCCCCCCCCCCCCCCCCCCCCAAACGTGCGCTTACAGCTGGTGACAAGAGTCTGGTAAGTAATGGGAGCCTGATATGAAGGGTCAGGAGTATAAATCCTTTAAAGGGCTGCTGACATTCCTTCTTACAGGATACTTTATCTAGATTCCAACCCCCCCCCCAAATCCGTCTTTGCATGACCGCCCCTCACAGCGTAGCCAATTTTCTGTCAACACTCACAATTCACACTCTCAGGGTGCCCCCTTCATTGCCTGGTCAACAGATCCTCTGTAACCACTTAAGTTCCAAAGGAAATGGCCAACAAATGGATTCCCAAAACCAGGTCAATTGCGCGGTTGCCTGTGCTCCTGTAGGACTGTGAGAGGTCCTGCTGGACTTGCACCCCCGGATCAGTGGCGTAACGCGAGTCGGCCCGCCGCGGTCCCCGCTTTTATCCGCCGGCGGCCCTGGAGGTGCCCCAGCGAGCGGATTCCCTGGGCCGGGGATCTGGAAGACGGTCACCCAGCGCTGCGAGGTGGTCCTCACAGGCTGCGGACCTGCACTGCAGAGACAGGGGCTATCACTATTCCCCAACCTCTTCATCATGCACCGTCGGCCATTTATCAAAAGCCAGCTTTTGCAAGAGCTAATGACAGATTCTGACATCCGAGTCGTACATTATGTCTACGAAACCTGTTTTTTATTAAGAAGATGACAGATTGCTTTTTAATTGTTTCAGGTTTTTTTTTTTTTACTTTGGGAAGAGATTTGAAGGTTGAGAACTATAAGTTTTTTTGAATTAGCAAAGCAGGGAAGAGAGCTCATAATTAGTTTACTTTGTTTAGAACATCAGATAGTTTTCACCCTTTACACGGGAATTTATCAACAAACGAAGTAATCCGACGGGTTAATGCAGTATTTGAAATGACAAAAGCACAGGATATCCCCGCTGCCCTGTCATATTTCAACTCATACCCTGTCACACAATTTTTATTATATCATATTCAGGGGCCTTCATATGTAATCAGGGATACGTTCCTCTGGCGAAACCCCTTCACTATGAAAAGCTGAACAGTGCGCCTCCTGTGCGGCTCAGAGCTGGTAAAGGTGCACACCCAAATGCAGGCCTGTGAATCAGATTTACAGGTTTGAATCCGGATTATGTCACTCGCACGCTTACAGCGGGCAGAGGGCTGCCAGGGTTTCTCTTGGCTCCTCGCTACATGGAGTTGTATTGGCACGTTCAGGTGCCCAGGCACGTGCATGTTCACATGTTCACGCTCCATCCGGGGGGGGGGCTGCGCGCGCACGCTTTTCCTTTAATCACCACTGGGCCTCTCGTACAGGCTGAACGGCCTGCTACATCTTACGTGATGGCTGGCTCAAAGACGGGCAGGTGGTTTGGAGGGACCTTTTGTGTGGCCGCGGGGTTCATAGAAATGATCTATCATGCAATAGCAACAATTGGCTACTGCTACTAACCTCTGTACCACACACTGTCTGTCCCCAGAGAGAGCCCGACAGAATGTCCGCGCGCTCTTAATGTCCTTCATAATTAGGCAGACCTAACATATTATAGCCTCTTGGCCAGAAAGGGTCCTGCCGACATTTGTCTAAACGCCTGCAATGGGTGTAGGAACTCTCTGATGATTCCTCCTCCTCTTCATCCCGAGAGTAACACCCTGAAGTGGGGCTGTATCACAAGCCTCTCTACACAAACATTAACCGGGCAAAACGAGCCCATTAAACTTCAGAACCATGTGCCAATGGTTTGTGGGTTTTTGTGATCCGCACATCTTTCTGGCCCTTTTTTTTTTAAATAGATTCCTTGTTGAGAACAAAAAGCTATTTCTAATGCGAGAGAACTATCCCTTTTAAAATTCAGATTGAGGAATTCCATTAGATGTGGAAAGAAGAATACCTATGGCGTAAGGCAATAAATACCACTCTGCCGCTGCAATAGGTCAGTGCTAAAAACAGGCTAGCTGGTCCAATACAATTGGACAATTTTTCATTTGTGGGCTCAGTCACAAGTAAAATAAACACTGCGTAGCTATTTGTGAATATAAATGGTGTTATACTGGGAAAGCAAATCAGAATGTGCTGAAAGAAAACCCCTGCCTACATTTTCATGTAAGCGATCCCCAGGTGATTGGAGTCATTACATCACCACCACTGAGCTGTTCGGGGAGACAGAAGCTTTTAGGTCAGGCAGGATGAAGTGCGGCCAGCCTGCGCTCTAACGACCCGCAGAGTGTGTGAAATTCCGTGTTGGGAAACACCTTCCCCTATATTACAACGACATTTCCCAGACGCGCGGGTCTGCTGTCACAATTAGGTGACAGAGGGTGCCGCTCTGTAACATGTGAGTAAAACTGGGTATAAACGCGGCAGAGCGTATCCGATTCTGTGCTACAACACATCACGAGAGTACCCTGTTATGGGTAATGACGTGTCAAAAATGCCCTGCGCACCAACTGTGGAAATGCTAGTGTGACCGTAGACCTGGGATATATTTTACTTGGCCACCAAGGGCCTGTAAGTGTTGGGTTTATTTTTCTAAGAACATGGGAACGTACGGGAGAAAAAGAGAGTGGGGAATTGTTTAATAAAATGAGAACTGGAACACGGTTGTTAATGAAGCAGGGGTTTAGCAGCTACAGTTACAAAGAATTGCCACCCCGAGGACAGAGAAAATAAACACTCCTGAAACCGTTAAACATGGTCAACCCACATGATTTACCACTTAATTATAAAAAGACCAAACTCAAGATTTCTTCATTCATAACTTATGCCACATTAAGATGGCATGAAAAGAATATTGGAAAGGAAAAATATGCCTAATTTTTCCTGTGATAACATAATTGGGGTATTATAGTGTTATGTGTACTATAATGTATGCATAATTAATACATTTTTAAAGACTGAAATAATTCATCATTTTTTATTGAAATTCAAATAAATTCAATTATGTGCAACGTTTCTGATCCAAGGATTGTACAGGCAATCTGTGATGGTTTTTTTTGTTTTGTTTTGTTTTTCTGCACTGTTCTGCTTTTGTTTAATAGACCAGGTGAAATTAGTTGACAGAATGTGTTTTAATAATAAATGAAGAAGTAACAATATAAATGTCTGATATTCCTGTCGTTTCATTAAATTGAGCACACTGTTGTGCTTTACGTGCTGTGGTAAATGCAGCATGCTGTTTACACAATTAAAATGGGTTATATTGCTGCTCCTGAAACAAATTTAACAAAAACGATTCCCCTTTGAAACCACAGTGATGAAATATAAGCAACATAAGCAATATCTCTTACTGTGAGGATGATATGTTTTATGAAGTAAACATGCTGAGATGTAAATAGAGAACTTCATGGACATTGGCCCAACATCCTGGATGGATTGCGTATCTACTATTGCCTAACAAAGCAACTAAACTGCAACCCTAATATGACTGGGGTTATTGTGCAGTACAATTCAAGAGCTCTTCGCTTAAGAACTAGCTCTATATATTTAATCACCATAAACACTTGTGAGATAACTGATTGCTCTCACAACACACAATGGTGGCTAATTGCATGAAGTCGCATTTATGTTTTAGTGGCTGAGTAACTTTGTATCTAAAATAAGAAATTTATGGAATAGAAATTTAAGTAAGATTTTGTAAAATTGTTTATTATGTTACTGAAATCATACAATGGTATTTATAGTAACGGTTCCTTTGCAAATGCATTCTTTTAAATGTATCAATGCGATGCTTATAGTTTTGTCATGAATGAATTCCGATCGCGTGTCTTAGGTTAAAAGGCGGCCCTTCCCAGGTGTTCGTAGCTGTTTCCGCATTATTACATAAGTTTTGCTGGGAGCGTCGGGTTGCTTCTTGTTTTAAGTGCGGAATTATTTAGTTATTTAGTAAGTGCAGTTCTAAATAAGTTTCAAGCATGAGCGAAGTCAGAACTAAAGAGATCGATACCAGCGGCGAAAAGGGGGAGGATGAAATCAGGGCTGGTGCTAAGGCTCAATTTGACAGTTCGAAAGCTAGAAAGAAACCGCGACCCGTAAATATGATTTTATTAAATATCAGCGTTACGTTATAATCTGAATTTATTTTTCAATATTGCTCAATATTGACAATTCGTTCTACGTTCCTCTAAATTGAGTATGTTTCAGCTGAACCCTCCTTTGCAATTTTCCTTATAGCCTAAACCAGAGCATGCTGTGACAATCGCCGTGTCCTCAAGAACATTGTTTAATATGGTGAAAGAAAGAAAAATTTACGAAGAAGATGGGCTTGAAAAGTATGTGGCTTACCAAGAGCAGCACGAGAATGAGCCCCTGGCGCCAGGAGCCGCGTTTCCGTTTGTTAAGGTAAGCCTACTTAAGAAAGAGTGTGAGAGGGTTAATATATTATATATATATATACACAAAGGTAATATGACAAGTAATACACATCCCAAGATCACACACACGCATACACACACACACACACACACAACTAATACAAACTTTTAAATGATAATAATAAGGCTAATAATCCAGACAGATAGGCAGACACCCTTCAAGAGGTTTACCTGGTTCTTCCTGACCTCATACGGAGCATTTTGAGATGTTCATAAAAAATTTCACCTGCGTATGGTGTAAACCAGGTGGGTGTGACGTACGTTTGGTATTTCTATTTTTTTGTATTTGGGACAGGCTCTGATGACAGTAAATTCTAGGCTGCGGGAACTCTACCCTGACAGCGAGGAGCTATTCGACATTGTCCTGATGACCAACAACCACGCCCAGGTCGGAGTTCGCCTCATCAACAGCATAAACCACTATGGTGGGTAAAGTAGACCCACGGAGAGTAGCAGTGCATATTAAATAACACCAGCAGTATGGACGTGCGTGTTAAAATGTTCCAAGCTCAATGTGTTAATCCTACTCTTGTCTTGGACTCCAGGGGGTGAAATCTCTGCCACACAGAATTGCCCATGAAGCGATTTATAAACCGTTGGTGTTAAATCAAGATTGATAAACCAATGCCAATTAGCTTTTTTTAAGTGACTGTTTTTAAATGATTGTTGATGACAGTCTGAACATTTAAAGAATATGTCAATTGAACCGTACGTAATTGCTTAACAAATGATTTAACAGCCGATACCGCTTCGATTAATACAGTTCTCTTCCTGTTCCTGCTAGATTTAACAATTGAGAGATTCTGCATGACGGGTGGAAAGAGCCCAATTGATTACTTGAAGGCCTACACAACTAATCTCTACCTGTCAAAAGACTCTGAAAAGGTGCAGGAGGCAATTGAACAAGGTGGGGTAATAGAATAATATGGATATTTCAGGCCCCACGTTTTCTGTCAGTTTATGCACCAGCAGCTTTTGCTCTGGGACAATAACACACGGCTACCTCATCACGTGTACAGGTTTCGAAGTTGGTGACACCAGAGAATAGGAAGCAGCATTCCACCTGTCAGTCTGTGTCACACCTCAGAAACAAATATGGACTAAAAACTCAAGATACAGGCCCGTATTGGTCCAAGTAAAAAAAGGGTGGAGTTAATACGAAGGATAATTTAAATATGAACCTGTCTGGAAGTCAAAGTTCCTTGGAAATGTCCCTTGTGCCTTATCAGTTTTATAAAAGTAACAAGGCACTCAAAGCTGTGTGTCATCAGCAATGCCGCAAGCCTTGTTTACATCCCAGCCATGCCAATAGTGGCAAAGACACAAACCCTCAAGTGTCTCACTGCTTTAAAAGTATCTCACTGCTTTAAAAGTGTCTCACTGATTTAAAAGTGTCTCACTGCTTTAAACGTGTCTCACTGCTTTAAACGTTTCTTACTGCTTTAAACTTGTCTTACTGCTTTAAAAGTGCCTCACTGATTTAAAAGTGCCTCACAGATTTAAACGTGTCTCACTGCTTTAAACGTGTCTTACTGCTTTAAACATATCTTACTGCTTTAAAAGTGCCTCACTGATTTAAAAGTGCCTCACTGATTTGAAGGTGTCTCACTGCTTTAAACGTGTCTTACTGCTTTAAACATATCTTACTGCTTTAGAAGTGTCTTACTGCTTTAAACGTGTCTTACTGCTTCAGAAGTGTCTTACTGCTTCAGAAGTGTCTTACTGCTTTAAAAAGTGTCTTACTGCTTTAAACGTGTCTTACTGCTTTAGAAGTGTCTTACTGCTTTAAACGTGTCTTACTGCTTCAGAAGTGTCTTACTGTTTTAAAATGTAACATAAGCTTCAGCTGGAACTGGTTGAAGTCCTTTTCAGTAACATCAAAAGTTATTTGATTAGTACCGTTGCCTTAAATCTCACCAATGGTTGTGCTAACCCACACCCCAAGGAATTGCTGCTGCCACCATGTTCACATCAGATAGCGAAAACAAACTGAGCGACAGCCAGCTACGCGTGGCCTTCGACGGCGATGCTGTCCTGTTCTCCGATGAGTCTGAGATCTTAGTGAAGAAGTATGGGCTGGAAACTTTTTTTGAGCATGAGAGACAGTATGAGAATGTACCCCTTGCACAGGTGATTCATTTGTCTATATTGTTTACATGTTGACTAAACACGTGTACCCATTTACTAATGGAGTAGTTATGCAATAAGAAAGGTTTTGCCATTGACACTGATGCAGAAAACCTTTTGTGTAATTTCTGTGGAAAAACGTTGGCACCCTTTAGCTTTTAACTAAAAACGTTGGCACCCCTTTTGTTGGGATTTATAGGAACCATTAACTTGTCATACGTATAAAAACTGTAGATGATAAAAAATAAGCACAATACTGATTAACTGGACTAAACATGTAAAGTGTGAAATGATTTTGGACTGTACAAGGCCTTGACATTTTCCTCAGATCATTGTGCCTTATTTTCTGCCCCCATAGGGTCCCCTGAAATGCTTCCTTGAAGCTCTGGGAAAACTTCAGCGAAAGTTTTATGTCAAGAACGAGCGGATAAACTGTCCAATTCGGACCTACTTGGTGACCGCCCGGAGTGCAGCCAGTTCCGGGGCCCGGGTTCTAAAGACCCTGAGGAGCTGGGGCCTGGAGATGGACGAGGCTCTCTTCTTGGACGGGGCTCCTAAGGGCCCACTTCTGGAGAAGATTCGCCCTCACATATTCTTTGATGACCAGATGTTCCACATTGAGGGGGCTCAAGAGCTGGGGACCATTTCTGCACATGTGCCCTATGGGATAGGACAGAAGCATCACAATAACAAATAATTTTTGAAAACTGTCACAAAGAACTAAAGCAAATTGGGGATACAGTATTGTGTATTAATTTAGGGTTAGGAAGTTTCTTTTCTATTAATTTCAACAGGAATTCAACAGGAAATCTTGAAATACCTCTCAGGCTAAGTAATCCTAGCTTACTTCAAATGTGTGAATCGCTATGAGCTTTCGTCTAATTGTTCAAGATGGTGTAGTACAATTTAAACTGGATTGCTTGTTTAATGTATTTAATAACTACTGATTCATATTTAGGTACAGCCTGCTATGAGAGACGGTAATGGTAAATTAAGGACATTCTAAGACAGTGGCATTCAGTCCTGGCCCCTTGTCCATGCATGTGTTTGTACCAACCTATTTCTTTATTGATTAGGTTTGACCAAGTTGTTGATTAAAAGCTGCCTTAATTGTGACCTCAATTTTCTTTTTAAATAAATGTTTTATGTAGGTGTATACAAAGAAAGTAAAAAGCACAGTTAATGCCCTTTTTTAACTTGTAGATTTTAAAATTATTATATACGTAAATTGAATTTAAAATCAGGTTCATTGTGAATCATAAACTGTTTAATAAAATGACCAACAACCCCCCTTAATTTTTACAGCTGGTAAAATTCAAAATTATTTAAAAAATACAGCTCAATCGATCCTGAATGTTAAGTGTTTGGTTGTTCCAAGAAATTCCCACGCAGTAAGAAAACTACGCAGTACGCACTGCTTTAAAGGAAATAGATACCTTCACTTCCCAGCGTATGCTGGGTACTGAAGTCTATTTTTCTGAATTATTTTTTTTTTAAATTTTCTACGAATGAAGATCTTTCGGCTTGATCTATAGCCTTCGTTCTTGGCATTAAATTGGGCTCTGGAATATTGGTCATCGACAAATATTTGCTGGTGCTTTACTCATACCGACGCTGTGCTATTGTGTTATTCAGGAATGATGCGAGGAAAAACGGTTATAATAACCGGCGCCAACAGCGGCATCGGAAAGGCCACGGCAGTAGAGCTGCTAAAACTACAGGCTCGGGTGATCATGGCCTGTCGGGACCAGCAGAGGGCCGAGGAGGCTGCCCAGGAGATACAAATGGAGGCTGGGCCAGATCACGGAGAAGTCATGATCAAATCATTGGATCTCGCTTCTTTGAAGTCTGTTCGTAGATTCTGTGAAGAGATCATAAAGGTAGATAGTCAGTTAGGAAGCTGTAGCAGTGGGCGACTGAGGAGTTTATCCGCTAAAGATGTATTGCGCCAGTTATATTATAAAAGAGACATGGATATCGTCCGTAGTTACCTAGAAGCTAGTTAGCCCTAGCTGCCTGCAACCTAGTAGCAGACGATATTTATCACATAAGTACAAACTTTTGTATTATATTCGCATTATATAAAGTAGCCGGAAAGAGTAACTGGTCTGGCAATTGTAAACAAAATCGATATTAAGGGCACACCTGGAACAGGAAGCGGTCGTTAAATATTGACTTTTATATAGTTAAATCACCTTTGGGATCACTAAGCATAACTTATCGGGAAAACAGTATGATTAATTATTGGCGAATAACATAATTTACAATTCAGTTGCTCTGCTGACGCTTTTATCCTAGGCGATTTACTACACGTGTGTTTTCAGTGTTAATATTTATTTTTAAAATATCGTCTGGGTTGAAAGAGAATACTGTCATAACCTTCACCTTGATTTACTTCACCCGACTTCTTTCCCGCACATCTATGAGAAACACTCTTTAAAGAGTGTAAACATTCTTTACCGATGGGGAATTTTAATAGAAATATCTTAATTACAAGATTTTTTCTTTCTTTCTTTCAATTATTTTAAATTGGACCCATGTTGATGTTAACCTGGAAGCCCTGAAGGCCAACTTTGTTTTTTAGGGAGTCGTTAAAACTAGGTTCACATCGGAGTGTGTTGAGTGCTTTGGAACTTTGCAAAGCCAATCAAACCCTGTGGCTTCTTTATTCTCCTCTATTAATCTAATAAAGAGCGTTTAGCCCGTCACCATGTGGCTGTTGTTGTACTTGGAGGCAGGCCGGATTGTGCAGTGTTTGTGAAAGACAAGTTAGCCTTCCAGGCAGATTTCAGTCCCAAACTAAAAAGGTTTTAGGGGTCTATGAGTGCCAGGGCAGAAACTCTTACATATCAGGGAAGAGCCAGCCAAAGTAATGATGGTTTCTACAGTCTTGACTGGAGGTGCAAGAGATGACCTTTGTTTTCAAGGCGATGAGTCAACATATTCCCTTACAAAGGCTGTTTATTTGAAAACGCCAGTAATTAATGTTTGGGAAGGGAATTTGTCATATTTTAGGTTTCAGTTTGAATTGGTTCAGAATGAAAGGTGTTCAGACTCCACTGCTTTTAGTATAGCCAAGTGGTCTTTGTGCTTACTTTTCACTGAATGCATTCCTTCCCTGCTGTGTCTGTGAGCTTAGTAACTTTTTTCTTTCTTCCCATTTTAAAATCCACTAAGGAAGAGCCCAGGATTGATGTATTAATTAACAATGCGGGAATCTACCAGTGTCCCTTCACCCAAACGGAGGATGGCTTTGAGATGCAGTTTGGGGTCAACCACCTGGGTCACTTTCTTCTGACCTCACTCCTGCTGGACCTCCTGAAGAAGTCAGCCCCCAGTCGGATTGTTGTCGTCTCCTCCAAGCTCTACAAGCACGGGGAGATCGACTTTGACGACCTTAACAGCACACAGCGCTATAACAAAGCCTTCGCCTACAGCCGCAGCAAGCTGGCCAATCTGCTGTTCACGCTGGAGCTTGCCAAACGGCTCCAGGAGACCGGGGTGACCATAAACGCCTTGACTCCCGGGATCGTCCGCACAAACTTGGGGAGGCACGTAAGCGTCCCACTCTTGGTCAAGCCGCTGTTTAGCCTGGCCTCCTGGATGTTCTTTAAGAGCCCCCATGAGGGAGCACAGACTTCCCTCTATCTAGCCTCCTCTCCTGACGTGGAGGGGGTCCAGGGGAAGTGCTTTGCCAACTGCAGGGAGGAAGAACTGCTGCCAAAAGCCACAGACGTAGAAGTGGCCAGGAAACTCTGGGACATTAGCGAGATTATGGTGGGTCTGACTACATGAGTGGAGTCCTGGAGGCATATCCTTACAATAGGGGCACTAATGAAATATGCAGATAGGGTTTGTTGGATTGATTGTCATATGGACTTTGACTGGATTTTGAAAAATGTATATATAATTCTTTGTGTGTCGTGAGTAAACACTGGCAACTTTTAAGTTAAGCTTGCTCTGTAAACATGCGATTCATGAGCTGAGCATGTGATTTTACCTACCGTCTGCCTCAAGTGGCCCGCTTCGACCCTTATGCACGGACCCCTGGTGTTCTGGTTAGGTGTATCTCGGACGCTGGTATCGAAGACGATGTGACCTGTATTTGGTCGAGATACGTTTTTTTTGCCGAACACAGTTTGGGTGATCTGGTTTTTCTTCCCCACCCACTGTGCTAATCGGCTTGCTATGGCTCTGTTCCTCCTACAAGATATCCTTCTTGCAGCTTCTTTGTATCAAGAATATTATTTTGTGATACAGTTTGATTACTGTACAGAAAATGTTTCAGTAAATCTGAATAAACTGAGATTTTGACGCATTAAACGCTATGAAAGCTATTTTGAGAAGTCTATTCTAGCTGAAAAAGCTATGTTTGAAGTCTGCTGAAAATAAAATTCTGCCAATCTAACACTTGCACTTGTATTTCATAAGGAGCCACCGGGAATATATAGTCAAATGGGAGCGGTTTGCGGGACAAGAACACGCTACCCACAACACTGTGTAATGTAAAACCCGACACGATATGACAGAGTGAAATATTGGGCAGCCTTTTCTGATTTTTGATTTTTGACTTTTTTGCAGTTGTTTTGTTTTTTCAATCGTTGTGCATTTATTCTCTGAATTTTTGAAATGTATGCAGACTTCTCTTTTAGTTTAGTTTTTGTTTAGTTTCTTTTGCTTTGTTCGGACGGTCTCTTTGTCTACACATTTGTTTTACAAGGTAAAAACAAACATTTGTCATGTCATGTAGAGGTTATTAAAATCTCCAATAAAATGTGAAAGAGTAACATTAACATGAGGGCCACAAAACTCTTCTGAGGGAGAATTGAGCATTGCTTTCATGTCAATATGGTACATAAATTAAAATCCTCTTTTTGACCTATTCTTTGTTTTGTTTTTTCAGATAAAGAGAAATTACACGACAAGAACTGGTGGTGCTGGTCAATTGCAAAAAAAAAAAGCCACACTAGTATTATGGAGCCAGTTTATATTTTGGATTTACTGCTGTTTTCTTTTCCCTAAAGGGTTGTATTGTGTGGTAAATGCCTTGTCTGTTTTTAGTGAGACTAAAGCTCTCTTAGCCAAAAGTGGTGGCGGTGTTTTTGTTTGGGGTGTGGGCTCTGTCTTTGTGGGGAATTCAAACTCACCTTCCTGCTTCTCCAAACTGGCCTGTGTATTTGTGCTCTTTATGAACCTCTGAAAATCACCCTCTAGGGCTCATATTTATGAAACAATTCAAGCTCGGGGATTCCTAATGAGCTGGGCAGTGACTGCTTCTTGTAAAAATGACGTTGGCCTTTTATGAGATGTTGTCAAATTATCTCAACTAAGATTTTGCCCATAACCCCCAAACTGTGTTTTGTTTGGTCTAGTTTTTATACGTTTCGTTTTACGAGGGATTTTGATGTTGTTTTGTTTTGCGGAGGTAGCTACCCCATCTGTAAAGCCATGGTAATCTAGATGGAGCAGGTGATTGGCCACAGGGAATTGAGTTTGAGCAGGTGATTGGCCACAGGGAATTGCGTTTGAGCAGGTGATTGGCCACAGGGAATTGAGTTTGATTTTCCAGGCAAGTCCTCTGATGTTTGAAGACACACCCTGACACGATTTTGAAGTTTACCACTGTCGTTCTGGCTGCAGAATCCGCCTTGGTAACCTCTTTGTAGATTACGTAACACTTGCAAAAATGCTAAATAACACAAAAAAACAACGTTCATAATCCTTTATAGCCATTATTCCATTATAGCACTTCTTTTGATTCACAATACGTGGCATTCTGCATGGAACGATCCCACCCCAGGATTTATAAACGATCGTAAGGTATATTATTAAAACAATGTATTATGACAGATCTGACATGAGACTTACTTTATTTTGACACAGTCACAGTTGACATAAGATAGCAATCAAAATATGGAATTGAATGGGATAGAAGTCTAGTTATTTCGCAACTCTTTGTGAGTGTCTAGTTATGCTGAGACCATGTGAAATAGTGCGCCTTACGTCAACTGGCACTGACATTTATTTATCCTTCGACTCTAATGACACCAGTAAGGATGTCTGTAGATAAGACAAGAACAGCGGTTATCATACGATACACATCCTGCGCTGAAAAAGGGGACCGGCTTCCGTTAAACGAAAACAGCAGTGCGTCCAAGTAAATCACAGAGTTCATGAAATATAGGCTCTCATGGTCTCCAGGCTCACGTAGAACACGCTTCATGGCAAAACTGGTGAAGAATTCTGCACATTTTTTTTCCCCCTGTAATTCTATAAGAAGTGGATAAATAGGGGTTAATTAATCAGTTCCCCGTGAAGTTAACCAGAAAAGGGATAAGCACCAACCTCCTTACTGGGCCTTTACAATGAGCTTTTACTCTGACAGTTTGCCCCATTGGCTGCATTCTTTCATTCATAGATGGCATTAATAGATCCCCTCAGGTGGACGGCACGTGGGGCATTTGCCATGATGCGTTCCTAGTTCTTGTGAGAAGCTATTTGTGTCTTTAACAGAAGGCCCTACTTTTCCAATTGTTGCGCTGCACAAATCTCAAATCTCTCAAAGTCTCGATCCCCGTCTAAAAAAAAATACGACCTTGAGTTGGCACCGTTGTATTGTTTCATCGAAGCCCATATAAAAAATTATTGCATACTGATTCTAAGTGGCAATTAATAGATTGTTTTCTTTTTCGTCTGGCCAATGAAAAGCCCCGCCTTGCCTCCCTGAGGTTCAGTCTTTATTGTTGCAGGTTATAAAATTCAGTGTAGTTTCAACGCTATTGTAATGGTCGTAACATCCAGGGTCGGAGTGGCCAATGACATGTTACCCGAGGCATTTGGTCTGGCAACGATAAATGCCACAGGACTCAGATTTGCAAAACTATTTCACAAACCGTTGCCTTGCCAGACATAAAACAGGTCCCACTCAAAAGTCTAAACATTTGATGCTAGACATGATTATTTTAAATCTAAGAATGCTGTCTTTTATGAAGTAATTACAATGGCCAATAAAAAGCTCAATAAAAAGTGTGTTAGTCCAGAATATACAAACAAATTTGTCTGTGTACTGTTTTACTGTGCATGTTCTGATATCAGAAGGTAGACTGGGGAGATGTAATGTTTGCAGTCTTCGTTGATAAAAAAAAAATGCATTTCAATGTATGTTAATATATAGTACATGTCAAAATCTAATACCGTGATAATGTATCAATTTCAAACTTTAAACCATTGAGTAAATCATTTCTTTTGAGTTCTTGTGCATTGTGTGTTGCGGTAAGCTATTTATTACAGGCTTGCCCAGTAAGAAGCGTTTGTCCTGCTTACCTTAACACAGGCTGAGAGAAGTAATCGTTGTGACCCAAAGGGAAGGAGAGGTAACCGTTTACTTTGAATCCGAGCAGTAGCAAGACTGCTGGCGAGATTGATGACTGTCCGCGGCTGAGGATTTAGGCTGCGAAGATGATTTCATTGCAGTAGTTTAGGGAATATGTGTAGGCGACCTTTCTTGCGACGCACAGCGATCTTGTTAGTGTCTCGATGTGCCGTTCTCGTTTAAAAAGCATCATTCCGATTTTGATCTGGATTTCACATTGCGATCTGCAAAAACAACAGCCAAAATATTTTTTTTTAAAAGCAGTCGTCTTAGCTGCGAAACGTCACGAGAATGACCTAAAACTTTCTACTGACACAGAAATACCTGATCTTTCCCCAAAGCACATTTATCTTTCCATCGCATCACTGACCTGGGCCATTGGCCCCTAAGAGGGAAACGCCGTGCGGTTCAATGTTCCACTCCAGCACTGTTTGACTGTTCCAGGCACTGGCCTAGTATGCCGCATGCTATCCGTAATTTGTGAACCATTAACTTACTAAGATCGCAAATGTGTGCCTAGTGTAGAATTAGAAAGTAAATGTGTGTTGCTTGGTAAAAAAGATTGGTCCCGTGTATGTGCACTGTACATCACACGACTATCCTTGAGCAAAAGATAAGTTTTACTTTTGCTGGGAAATGTCAGCAAGTTAACGTCACCGCCTTTGATAAGTTTAATACCAAACTTATTTTGATATGAAATTAATAAAACATGATGGTCTGTGGCTCAGACGATTGCTCAAAACGCAGAAAAAGGACTAGGCGGCCAAAAGGCTGGGGGGTTTCGTTCAGGCTTTGTTGTGGTTTGAATTTATGACTGGTTAAACTCCCAGGGTAGAGTAAAAAGGATTTATCTCAGAACTTGCCGTTATGAGCGGTAAAAGTCGTTAGGAATGAGTTTCATGTGAAGGAATCCAGCCTTGCAGACACATGGTCTAGAGAGGGCTGTGAGAGTGGGAAGAGGAAGAGATTGCTCGGGACTTTTATTTACGGGACTTTTACACAGAATCCTCGCATGTATTTTGTCAATTCAATTCATATATATTTTTTGCTAATGAAACCTATTTAATAATCCTCAGAAATAGCTAGCTAATCAGTGACCTGAGCTCCAAATTTCCATCACAGAATTCTTTTACATTATCAGCATTTTTCATCCCCACGGCCCAGTGCTAAGATAGGAGTCAGAAGTTGTTCTGTAAGCCACATTAACAGAACTAGAATCAGTTCAGCTTTTACACACTATGATTAATGTGGCCAGTTATTTATCTCTGTCTCTCACCATCTCTAGCATTGCAGGCTGGCTGAGGGCCAAACCGACCACTAGCAAAAGAAAACCATGACATTATTTTCCTTGGCTGAAAGTCTTCGGTACATCCACAATGTTGGAAGGCAGCAAAGACCCAATTGAACTTTTAAACTTTTATATCTAACGGCGGATCACTTTTTTATTTAAATTTCTCGCTATGTTATTTTTTTATTGTAACCATTAATGAAATAAGGTTAGGCAGTCGAAGGGGGATGTTAAGATCAGTTACGAAATCATATCCCATCCTTTTATGTTCTGTAATGTCAAAGCTGGCTTCCTTCTGCGTGTAAAATGACAGCGCTAGGCACAGGCTGTTCCTAGTTCCATCGCTTGATTTCTCTACTGTCTAAAACACCTGCATAAGCCTGGGAATAATGCGTGGGAAGACGGTCCAGCCTGTTTTGGTAAACAAAATCAACCGGCGGTATCTACGAGGTTTAACACTGCAAGTGAATGATGTGGTAGCTGTTTTGGTCGCGCATGTGATCCTCCCCCTCGGTTGTTCCATGACCAAACTCATCACAGCCATTATAAAAGACAATACGCTCCTGCTGCGCTGTTTTGCCGCGATGCGTTGTCTTCCTCTCTGTGTCCCCCAGACGGAAACAGAAGTGCTGCACGACCTGCTCTAGCTGCCCGTGTTTGCAGTGGGGTGAAGGAGCTGACGTGTGGTACTGAGTGTAAATACTTAGTTCCCACGTCAATGCTGTGTGTTGCACGTGGAGCTCCATGCTGATGCTGAACTGTGAGTTTGCAGTGGGGTGAAGGAGCTGACGTGTGGTACTGAGTGTAAATACTTAGTTCCCACGTCAATGCTGTGTGTTGCACGTGTAGGTCAATGCTGATGCTGAACTGTGAGTTTGCAGTGGGGTGAAGGAGCTGACGTGTGGTACTGAGTGTAAATACTTAGTTCCCACGTCAATGCTGTGTGTTGCACGTGTAGCTCCATGCTGATGCTGTACTGTGAGTTTGCAGTGGGGTGAAGGAGCTGACGTGTGGTACTGAGTGTAAATACTTAGTT
>JAOYSI010002241.1:0-16251 GCA_025775065.1 Hiodon alosoides
TTGTTAGTTCTCACGTGGATGCACTGAGCAGACTAGATACTGAGCCATGGGGAGCAGAAAAGAACTGTCAAAAGACCGGCGTAAAAAGGTAATGGAACTTTATAAAGATGGATAAGGATATAAAAAGATATCCGAAGCCTTAAAAATGCCAGTCAGTAATGTTCAATCACTTATTAAGAAGTGAAAAATCTCTTGATACCAAGGCGAGGTCAGGAAGACCAAGAAAGATTTCAGCCACAACTGCCAGAAGAATTGTTCGGGATACAAAGAAAAACCCACTGGTTACCTCAGGAGAAATACAGGCTGGAAAAAGACGGTGTGGTTGTTTCAAGTAGCACGACGATACTTGAACAAAAATGAGCTGCATGGTCGCGTTGCCAGAAAGAAGCCTACTGTGCCAATGCCACAAAAACGCCCGGTCATAGACAACTATTACAAAAGATGCTGTCATTGATGCTAAAGGGGGCAATACACAGTATTAAGAACTACGACTTTTGAACGGGGTCATTTCATTTTATTCTTTGTTGCCATGTTTTGCTTTCTGATTGTGCCATTATGTTATAACCTACAGTTGAATATGAATCCCATAAGAAATAAATGAAATGCATTTTGCCAGCTCACTAATGTTTTCTTTAAAAATGGTACATGTATTACCAATTCCCCAAGGGTATGCAAACGTTTGAGCACAGCTGTATATATGATATCGAGAAAAAACACATTTGGATATACTTTTATTTTAGAAGATGGCGTAAAAGTGTAACAGCGCGTTGCCTATTATCCCCGCAGTTGCTGCCAGGTAGCATGGACCCTTATGGGTCTGAACTGGAGAGGTGGATATATGGCAAAACACTGGAATAGTAATCTGTGTCCAGCCAGCCTACATTCCGTGTCTTGCTGATTTCCAGTCCACAGCCTTGTAATTGCTATAGTTAGAGGCAATGGTTCAAACCAGCCACAGTATAAAAGGCTGCTGGTTTGTTTAGTCGGGCCTCTACGTGAGGGACAAGCGTTGGAGGAATCTTGGAGCTCGTTTGACTAGTATTGTAGAGGATTTTGAGTGAGCTTTTAGAATTAGACCCGTTTTATTTATGAGAACCTGATTTTGGATAACAAACTTTTTTGCACAGGTTTTGACTTTGGCTTTGTACCTCTGACTGGCCATTGAATAAACAGAGTTTTCTTTAATACTGTCTCCTATTGGGGAGTTTCAAGATCACACATCTAACTACATGCTCTTCACCTAGGGGTTTGTTGCAGTTTTTCTTTTTATATTATTGCTACAGTTGATATATAACTAGTTCATTACTAGTATTCTTTGAATCATTTTAATTCGGAATAATATGTATTTTTAATACGGTAAATTGTTGACCTTATCACAGGACACGTATTGCAAAAAGGGTCATCTTATCCACCTGTCGTCTCAACCTGGAGGAAACACTGGTGTTGGATGAAAAGCTATACCATAACTTCCCTCACTCTGTCACAGGAAGTTATACCCCACTGTTGAACACAGAAATGTATGCTCAATGTCTTAATACTACACTATATGGACAAAAGTATTGGGACACCTACACAAGATTTTGGAGTGTGTCTGTTGGCCCATTCTTACAGAAGAGCATTTGTGAGGTCAGACACTGATGTTGGACAGGAGGGCTTGGCTCGCAATCTCCGTTCTAATTCATCCCAAAGGTGTTCGATAGGGTTGAGGTCAGGGCTCTGTGCGGGCATCTCTGTCCAACATCAGTGTCCGAACTCACAAATGCTGTTCTGGAATAACGGGCAAAAATTCCAACAGACACACTCCAAAATCTTGCAGAAGAGTGGAAGCTGTTATTCGATATTAATGCCTATGGATTTAGAATGGGATGTCATAAAAACTCCTGTAGGAGTAATGTGTAGCTGTCCCAATACTTTTGTCCATATAGTGTAGTATCGGGGCAGCCTCAACACAACTAGATGCAGTGTTGGGTCTCCTTTCAAAATCTCATTAAGCCAAGATCCAGCTGACAGATAAAATTGTGAAATGCCCCACTCTCACAATTGGTCACGATATTATAGCTTCAGCTTTACTGGCTCTGGCATCTTGAGTAAATCTGAAATTAAACTGCTGGGAAGAGGAGGGTTTGTCTGTGTCATCACGGCCACTGCTACATGTGTGCATCTTGCATCAAGTCTTGCATCTTAAAAGTGCTGGTATGGACATGCACAACTCTAAAAGAGAGCATGTGCCCTCGCTGTATTATAATTATGAAGTATAGGGTGTGGGCTAGATTCGGTTCTTAAAAAAAAAAAAAACTGAATAAAATGGTCTGGGTAAAGGCGCTGTATCCAAGAGCTCCTTCACAGACATCCTATCAATGAATGCCAATAAACAAAAGCTGTGAGCACTCAAATATCATTTTTGCGAGTGGATTACACTTTTTTTAAAGGCTCATCTTGTGTAGTGTACTATATGGTGTGCATTTGTTTGCAGGCTTGAGATGGATAACTTTCTGGTTTCAAAGGTTCCTTCTACTCCAGTGCAGTGCATGTGGGCAGCACAGGTCTAACTTCACCTCCCTCTTCTGCGTCACTGCATGACTCTCAGTGTTCCTCTCAGTGCGTCTTCCTCTCTCTTGTCTCTGCTTTTTACTTCCCTCCAGGCCAAAGCAATAAAGTGCAATAAAGGCCTGGTGTTTTAATACAGGGCATCACTATTCATGTAAAGGTGACTGCACTGCACATGTGAAATTAGGATTTTATAAAACGAGAGGTATTTTTCTAAGCCGCACAGTTAAAATGTCTTTGTGATCGTACAGATATTAGGCTACTCTTCCCTTTTTTTGCGGAAAGCTGAGCACAGATAATGTCAATCAGGTTGATATTTTTGGATTGAGGAAATGGTTCCAGCATCACTCTGGAGAGCTCACGAGCTTGGCCTCCTTTTAGCGAAGGAAATTTTTGGAGCCCAGGCATGATTTTCACCGTAAGGTGAAAACCACCTTTGTTTTTCAGCTTGATTCTCAAAGTCTCAAAGTCCTAAGACTAATTTACAAATTCCTAATGGTTTACAATAGTTTGGTCATTTTATGTTTATGTAGGTAATGGCAGCATTATTTGTGTATAGTCAGACGCTGCTGCTGTCCCATTGAGCACAAGCGAGTGGAATGTTCTCCCCTTGAATCGTTGAGGCTGATTTTATTGAGTTATACACTTCAGCCACATATCGGAAGGACCAGGGACATCCCAAAAACACACATACACTTACAGTGCTGTGGAAAAGTATTTGCCCCTTGTCTGATTTTAGACATTTTTGCATGTATTTCATATAGAATTTGGCAAGATATTTTTGTGGGCCAAAAATATGTGGACATCCCTTCAACTTACTGGATTCAGCTATTTTAGCCACACTCATTTCTGACAGGTGTTTAAAATTGGGCACACAGCCATGTATTCTCCATAGACAAACATTGGCAGTAGAATGGCCTGTACTGTACAGCTTTGTGACTTTCAACATGGCTCTGCAACACTCGACTGCAACACTCACTACCAAATTCCAAATTGCCTCTGGAAGCAATGTCAGCACATGAACTGTTCATCAGAAACGTAATGAAATGGGTTTCTATAGTAGCCCCACACAAGCCACAAAGATCACAATATGCAACGGCAAGCGTTGGCTGGAGTGATGTAAGGCTTGCTGCCATTGGACTCTGGAGCAGTGGAAACACACTCTCTATAGGGATGAATCATGCCTCACCATCTGGCAGTTTGATTGGCAAATCTGGGTTTGGCGGATTCCAGGAACACACTACCTGCTTGAATGCGTACTGCCAGCTGTAAAGTTTTGTAGAGGAGGAAAAATGGTCTGGGGCAATATTCACAAAATTCTGGATGATTCTGTGCTTCCAACCAGTTTGGGGAAGGCTTTTTCCTTTTTCAGTGCCCCCGTGGGGAGGAACTTGACTGGCTTTCCCAGAGCCCTGACCTCAACTCTACCTTTGGGGTGAATCTCTCTTGCTTTGGCTATAGTCAGTATTCCTGATTTCACCATTCTAAAGACACATGGCAAAAATTGTATTAATGGCAGAGTAGCAAGGCGGAAACCACTGCTCACGCCGTAAGAATCTCCTACAGTCTAGTATGGCGGTGGTAGTAGTTTTGGGATGCTTTGCTCCATCAGGACTTGGACACCTTGCCATCATTGAAGGAACCATTGATTATTCTCTCTATTAAGCAATTCCTCAAGACCATCTGTTTTCAAATGACCTAGTCCAGAAGTTAACCCCATTGAGATGTTGTGACAGGACCTGAAATGAGCAGTTCATGCTTGAAAACTCAGAAATGTCACTGCTTTTTCATTACTTTTTCATACAGGGTCATTGGTTATTGCATGAATTTTCTTTAATAAAAAATTCAAATAAGTATCAAGATGTTGTGTTATATGTGCACTCTTTTCTAATATTAGGTTTTGTTTGAAGGTCTGGTGACATTCAGTCTTAAAAAAATGCAGGAAATCCGGCAAGAAGGAAATACTCTTTCAGGGTACTGTATATTATTGTCCTTCTGTTTGTTCAATCCTGCAATCTCCTGAGTTAGGAACAGCGAAGGGAAAGCTAGAGTAAGAGACACGAGGGAAGTAGGTTAAAGTAGGTTGTATGTTCTGTATTGGATTGAGTGTCAGAGGGGAGATTTCATGTAATAGACCGTTACTATGGTCCCCTTCACATAGAAATGTTATCATAAGAAATACATTTAGTTTTGATTCATTCATTCATGTGATTAAGAGATAATGAACCATACTAAATCGGATATGCTGTTCAATAGCATTTGTCTCACTTGACAGTTATTGTAATAAATCAGACTTCTCTATGAAGATTTTATACTCTAGTATTTTCTACCAGTTTAAATATTTAGGTTATTGTACTTGAGACTTGGTTAGCAGTGTCGATAGATACAAATTATTATTGTGGTTTTATTGAGTGCTTTTTTAAAATAATTTTTTTATGATTTGCTTGTATTATATTCTGATACATCATACATTCACAGCTGAGAAATGTGTCTTTTTGGACAAATAGTATTTTGTAAGGAAGTTTTTGAGGTGCTGTGGTCTTGAAGGGGTTAAGAGAATGTTCCCTGAGTGAGAAAGGGAGGGAGAATGAGAGGGGGTATAGCTGCTAGTGAGTGAGGAGGAGGGAGAGTACGCCTGCTTGTGTGTGTGTGCGTGCCTGTGTTTGTGTGTGCGTGCCGTCACCTGGCACTCGCCTTCCGTGCTGTTCACTCTGCAGAGAGCTCTCTCCCGTCTCTACCGCTCTGTCGCTCTACATCCTTCTCTCCCTCCACTTCCTCACCCTGTTTTATCCCTCCTGCTTTTCTCACCACCTGGCACTCACATCTCTTCTCCATCCTTTAACCATCTTAACATGGCACAGGATTTTTACAGCTGTGGAAACCAAGCCATTCAACAGACAGAGGTGAGCTAAGGGAAAGGGGAGGGGGTGGCAGGGGGTAGAAGATGAGCAAAAATGATTAAAGCAGGCTTCAGGGTATGATGGCTAAAGGAAGTGTGAAATGCGAATACATTGGTGGCGAAAATTGACTTTTGTGTCTTGTGTAAATGTGTGTTAGTGTGTCGATTGCTGCTTCTCAACAAACACATTGATGTGGGTCTGTCTAAAGCTAACGTGCCAGTTTTAACTAATTTTGTTGGTCTGACTAAGAATTTTTGTGTGTGCCTTAGGTTCTTATTCGGTGAGCACTTCCCTACAGTGTGTCACCTTGGCCCCTCCCAGGTACGGCACGTTAGCGTCCATCTGTCACCACCTCGCACTCTCTGTCCCTCTCCAATGGCTAGCAGGTGTAGGATGGAGGGGATTGTCAAGGGCTTGTGTGTTGCCATTTGTTTTTCCTTGGACTCGTTGGGGAGAAGCTCAGCTGCTAATGAAATTGCCTCTTCCCTTCTTTCCAAATGCGTTGGATTTTTTTAGGTGAAGATTTATCATTGGACACTTTCCCACCCGCACCTCCCTCCACCTACAGTCCCTCATTCATCATCACCATCACCATCAACTCGATCTCACCCGCCCACACCTCCTCATTGTGAGACGTTCATGTGGAACAAAAGCTGGATTTCTGTCTATCTAACAATCTAAACTTGCTCAGGTTATGGGGGCTAGTTAAAGTCAGCATATGTCTAAGCTCTGTGTAGCCCTCTCCCATCTACCACCGCTCTTACACTTAATCTAATATCCCCAAAAATCCTGATTTATGTTGCCCATTCAGGTCTAAAAATGCTTTTGGCTCTGGGCTGTAAAAATTTCCTTTAAAATTTAATGATGTGGGATTTAGTTCCCTGCTGTGGCATCATCCAGTTGATTTGTGGAATGAGCCATCTTTCTTCTTTCTTTTTAGTTCTTTTTTTTTTTAGTCACTATTGTGACTTTTCGGTTGGCTGTCTTCATAAGAGCAACGATTGGTTTAAATGGCTGGAAGTGCCCTTGCTTTGCGTGCCCTTGCTTTGAAGGGAGTCTCTGTAGTTCTGGGGTTAGTATTTAGTGGGAAGGATTTAAACCTTGACGGCGTATGAATCAAATATTTATTTATTTATTTATTTTTTTAGGAGATATTTTTGATTGTGTGATTTTATTTGCTACTGCTAAAGATGCTTTATTGTGTAAAATCGATTGATTAATAGATTGATTATTACTTGGTGCCATGTCTCGCGTATTCTGAATGGCACCTTGTTTCCCCTTAGTTAACCTTCCAGGCACATCTAATATAGGAGCACAATGGCAACAGTGATTGCAGCCCTGGAGCACTGCTGTGTGTCTGCCTAATGTGCTCCTGCCGGAGCAACGCTCTGGGTGTGCCAACACTGGGGCACTCAGCCCATCTCAGCCCTTCCCTACAGCCTCACAACAGTGTCCCACCCTAGCCTTCTTTGTCCTTCCTTTATGCTGCATTAACCCGGCAAGTTAACTCATGATTTTTTGCACCATGCTAGTAGTCATCTATGAGGATGTAACGTTTAAAATGCAGTGTAAGTGTGTGTGTGTGTGTGTGTGTGTGTGTGTGTGTGTGTGTGTGTGTGTGTGTGTGTGTGTGTGTGTGTGTGTGTTTATTGGCCACTAGGAACACTGGAATATGGAGTGAGGAATTTGCACCAAGGTTTGTTCACTTATAGACTAATGGCTGCCACATCCCGCAAGGGAGCGTTTTTTAAATTTCTTGAAAATTAGTGATTTTTCTATCACTAATCTATTGACTTGAAAGAGAGTGATGATTGCTGATTAATCTGGAACCTCTGGTGTCCAGGAGCAGATATGTGAAGGGTGGGATCTGTTAAACCTGTATGGACGTTTCAGGGTGATTGGCAAAAGTATTCACATGATCATGTAGCAAAACAATGGCTCATAGTGCACTAACTCTAGGTTAGGAAGTACACTAACCAGAGTGGCTGGCTACCTAAGTCTACTTACATACTTTATAAGTGTAAATCCAGCAGAAGTTCAGGATTGCAGATTTAGCACATTATTACCGGGAGCTAGTGTGGAACCTAAAATACAAACTCTGTTATGGATTTTAACCTTCAGATTCACTGTAAATAATTTTCAATGTTGGTTTAGTTTGAAGATACGCTAGACTTCTGTAGTGCTGTGCTTCCTCATAAAATAACCACAGTGAAGACAGCAGTGCTGTTATGAGATAGTATGTGTGGAAAAAGACTGGTGCTGAATCCCACATCAGATCTGCTACAGGTAAATAATGGGAAACTCCTCTGTGGTACCTGCTTAATGTGGTCCATCCCTTCTGATGACCAAATGTGCCATGAAATACCTGAGAATTAGTAACATTAGCACAACCTTTGTGCAAATGTTCAGCACAGTAGGAAACACATGTACACATTACACATTAACCATTTGTATTTTACATTTTTAAAAGGTAGCCATTATTAGAATTTTTTGCAGGTTTTGAGTTAATAGAAAATTAACTTTTACTTGAACTTCTATATTAACTGCTAGATGGAACTCTGAGTTGCAGAGATGCATATACATTTATGACTAATATGTCTCTACACAAACACTAATCCATTTAATCACTTCCTGTTAGCATCAACGTGCTGGCTCTGAATTTTTAATCATCTGAAAAATATGAACCAGAATCACTTTTTCTGCACTTCTTTGATGGCCCACCAGAGAAGGCTTGTGTTTGTCTGCATGCTTCCTTTAAAGAGCTTTTTTTCTTTCTGCCACATGAGGCAGCTTCTGTTTTTCACTGTGAGGACAGTTTCTGAAGGTATGGCAAGTCATGTAATTCACAGAAGCCCAACTAAGCCATAATGACATCATTATGTTTCCAGGGATCAGTCATCACAGTGGAAAGCAGGGCAGAAGTTGCCACAAGCGGCATCACCAAATGAAAGTCATCTTTTGGTTAGCTTGATGTTTTAACCAGAGCTTAAAAAAAACCATCTGACTGTGGAACTTGGCTCAAGTTGCACTGGCCTGTGTAACAGATCTGTGACCTTTTCTCTGCCACAACCCTGGCTATGTGAGCTCTGGCATGTGTGCCCATGGCAGGAGGCCTGATTTTATATATTTTTTTTGACAGGTCAGAGCGATTCAGGAGCCTTCTGCACTGTTGATGCAGTAGCAGCTTCCACTCAGCCCACGACTGGCAGGGAGGGAGGGAAACCGCACTGGCGGGGCTGCCATCCTGAGACAACCTTAAAGCAGCAGCACTCAATTAGGTGGAGGCCCTCTCCAACGCACCTTTTTCTTCTGCTGCAATTAAAGCCAATGTAGATATCAAATGCAAATATAAACGGTTATACACCGAGACTTAAAAAAAACGATTAAATCTTAAATCATCTGCTCTCAGTCAGTTAGGGTTAAGTTAAGTGCTACTGCCTAAAGCTAGAGAATTTAAAGGCATGCTTTTATTCAGATCATAATGTTCATAATGGATGCCTGTAATCATCTTTGTCTGTCCCGGCTATGAAATATAATGTATAGTATAGCATTGTAAATATAACATTCCTTGTATTAATTGCCACATTTATAGTCAGCCAGTGCAGGCGCAGTATATTCAGCTTTATTTTGAGGTAATCGTTGGTACTGCATTCATTTTAAGAGTGTAAATGAGTGGTGTCAAATGAGTCAAGTGTTTCTGTGCTGACGTACATTTGGGCAATTCACCAGTTTTTTGTATTGCTTACGGTGTTATCGTGCTTATGTGTTTAACGGATCTAAAGCTGCTGGTTGGTGCTGCTTGCTGAACGAGACCACCCACTCAGCATTATGACAAAGCTTTTCTTAGCCACCCGGCTTGTGTGGGATTCCTGGCAGTGCTGTAGTCTTCCTGTTCCACAAACACCTCCGTTCAATACCTGCTGGATACTAGTGCAGCAGCCAGCACTGACGCTCTGACACACGTCACTGGGACTAACACAGGATACAAAGTCACACAGGAAACGTATTAAATGCAAAGGCAAGGCCCCCTCCAAATGGAAGACGACCATGTCATACTACAGTAGTCTCCTGTGTGAACTAACAGTCCAGATGCAGGGTTGTTCACCCTTCATGGCCGGTGCAGAAGCGGTACTTGGATGTTTTGAACCTGAATAGAACGAGCTTTGGGTTGTTTTTGATGGGGCCACTGATGTTATGTTTCCAATTACATGGTTGCAGAATGACTGAGTCTTTCTCGGAAAGAGTCCTCTTTTCACTGCTGGGTATGTTGTGGTTTGAAGAAACTATGCTGCGTCATCACCATGTATTAAAGAACATGCTTACCTGTTGCTGAACACATGGGGAAAGCTGGTTCAGGTTCCATTTAACAGAACATTTGTTTGAAGCAAGCTCTACCCTTAAATGAGCTTTAAGGCATTTTAGGGAATCATTTACGACATGATCGTATTTGATAATAGTTGGTGATTTATTAATGTTCTAATTTCTTCAGACATTAAATGCTTAGTTTCACTTAACATTCAAGTTACAGAAACTAGCTTAGCCAGGAACCAATTGCCCATTGCTAGACGTGCTTGGTGCTTCTATATTCACTGTAGACAGGCTCTTCTAGTGTTAGCACTAGCTCACTTGATACCACTGAGCATAATCCTCTCTGGTGTGCTGTTTAACCAAGCAGTTGGGCTCAGGGTGGGGAGACCTCTTCAGAAAGTAAGTTCTATCAGCTGTAGTGCCATTCTTCCTCCCCTGCACTGTGAAGTGGCAGCCCCTCCACATTTCGACGTTGTTGTCAGAGACTAGTCATTTATGACTGTACCTCCTCCGCCTCTCACTTTTACCCTGTGGAGCACTTCTATGTACATCAGGTCATCAATTGCTTCAATAGCTTTTCCATTGAACTTTTAAAGCAGGCTGACTCACAGAACTAATTTGCTAGTTAGAGCCACATATGTTAAAAGATTAGTACAATTTATTGACTTTGGATTTTCTTCATGTTGTAGATGGAAAGAGGGTTCCTGGTTGTTGGGCTGTGTAATAGGCTGGTAAAAGGATCTGGGCAAGTTCGAACAGGGCATGGTTGTTGGTGCAGATGCACCACTCAAAAAAGCATCCAGCCAATGGCAGTCCTGTTGTGGCGATAAGCTTGCTGATGACGTAGGCTAACAGAGGCGGATGTGTCTTGTGCAGGGTGACAGACAGGCTACTGTATGTCAAATAATAGCGAAGAACAACAGCGTTGGCAGAAGAGGCATATCGGAATGCAAAACCTTGTCACAGATGGGGCATGGCAGTCGACAACCTTGTTAAGTGTCGCTCCTGTCAGTGAAGATTAATAAACAGCAGTTGCAGTGGTCTACTGAACCCAGATGCTTGACAATGGAGGAGTGGACAAACGTCGGCCTGGTCTGATGAATTCCGACTCCTGCTATTTCACGCTGATGGGAGGACCAGAATTTAGCAAAGTACTTGAATCCGTCCTTCCAGGTGTCAACAACGTTGGCTGATGGTGGTGGGGTGTGTTTTTGTGACATACGTTGGGTCCCTTGTTATGACTGGAGCAAATTTTGAATGCCACAAGGATATCTGAACGTCATGTCCAATCATGTGCATCTTTCTTCAAGGCCACAGTGTAGTACAGGAGTCAGTCCATAAATAAAAACAAACAAATAACACTAGTTAATAATGATATCATGAAATTAAAAGACGGAAGGAATGAAACCACTTCAAATGAGTCTACCATGAAGGAAAAGTGCTGTGGTCTGCAGGTGGTTTTTGTAATATAACGAGAGAAACTGAAGTAGCGTTTTCTCTCATCTCTGACCCCCATAGTTACTGAGGATTTTTAAAAAGCGGACATCCAGGGCCCCCCTTTCAGATCTTTTTTTTATTTTTTTCCATCAAATAGAAAATGACACTTAAATGAATTGGCTTGTTGTGGTTGTATAGTGCCATACTGTTGAGTCTCAGTTCTAAGGTGAGGGGAGCTTGCAGATGACCCACTTTGAGTGAGCAGAATATGCGTGACTCTCCGTCAGTGCTGGCATAGTCATCGTGGAGGAAGGGTAAGAATGAGGGTAGGTCGTTTCAGACGTTTCTCCTTAAAATCAGTGATTCAAACAAATGTTCTTTCAGATTGCATTGGTGTTCTTCCTATTGTTTTAGTTAAGCTGTTGATTTGTAATTTTTTAGGCTAGTAACTGCAAGCAAGCTATGTCCAACCAACATAATACATCCCAAAAAAAATAATGGTTGCATATGAAAATACATGCGGTTGGAGATGATTTACTGCTATGGATGTGCTGAATAAATGAGCATGAACATTAAAACAGGACTAGGCATTTAATTGCTATGTACTGTAGCATGCATGCGTGGTGATGGTCTAACTGGACTTCATGTCTGTATTCGTGATGTAGGAAAATCAGGAAAGAATGCGTAATGTAAACACATGCACACACACGGGCATTCCCACTGAATACTTTGAACTAATAAAGCCTTTTCCTACCTACACTACTTCTTGGCATTCCAGCTGAATGATTGTATTGAAGCGTTTTCACTGTAGGGCTTAAGCAGGACTTTGCAGTGTTTGCTTGGGTCAATGGTATTTCTTCATATTTTTCGGGACAAGATAGGGACCCCTTTTGGCATTGCTTAGGAAGGTTTCTGGTGGGGTTTGTCTGAGGCCAATGGCAGGGTTATCACTATGGGTGTTAACTTGCTTCTCAAACCTTCATTTTCATTATATATATATATATATACACATACATGTTATTTAACTTTTTAACTACACGTGTAATGTTAGTTAATGTTAGTCAGAATTATAGCCGATAATAGTCTTTTCTTTTTTTTTCTATTTATTAAATGAACTTTTTCCATTTTTTGTTGAAACTACGGATCTGGGCGTGGTCAAGAGTGAAGTTGGGGCTCACCTGTAGATGGCAGTAGGTTCAACTGTGGGCTAATAGCTAGGTTCTAGGCAAGGAACAGGAAGCTCGGTTTAAGTGTGTCGGTGGAAATGTGGGTAGTTTTATCATCAGACCCCTGTTTTCTGGGGCCCTTCTTTCCCCACTGCTCACTGCTGCTGCTTCAGGCCGAAGTGATCATACACACCTTCTTTCTCTGTCTGTGGGTCTCTGTGCGTGATTCTGTTAGACACAGGAATCGTTGGGCTCAGCCAAACTGCTGGAGGAAAACTGCTGACTTGGCTCACAATTCCCTGTCTATCTAGAACACCTGCATTATGCTGTTTTACACTGGGGGTTTTCTATAAATTCTTCGCCTCCTATGGGAATGGTGCAAATGGCGCAGGCAGTTTCTCAAGGTAACATTGCATAAGAGCTGACTGCATTGTCTTTGTCCTGTCACACTCTCAAACGACTGTGTATGACAAACTCCCCCTTAGTTTGCAGTGCCCACACTTAATCGCCAGGATTTGGCTGTCATCTAGTCTGAACAGCATGCTTTGGTTATTAATCTAGGAAAAACTGACCATGGTCTTCATAACGGGGATTTGTTGGTTCAGCAGTTATATTGTGATTCATACAGTTTTCAGTTATTTCTTCAGACTGATCCTCTGATGAATGGGCAAAGAGAAAGGCATGTCCTGGCCCCTGCCAGACAGATTTGCTGTATAGCAGCAGTGAACGCTAAGGGAATTCATGTCTCTCATGGCCCTGCCTTCCTTACTGTACCAGATTGTGCCTGCTTTGTATCTGCATATATCCTTCCCATTACAGTTAACGTAACATGTCAGGGCAGAACACTTGGTTCGCTTCGGCCTTTGAAAAAAGAAACAAACTGAAAACCTATTTTCACAGCAAAAGCCTGGTGATGCTGTGTCGTTGCTCTTCACCACATGTCTCCAGCTTTGCTGCTGTGTATCAGGAGGAAGAGAGGATTTTTCCACCCATTCTCTCTCACCCCTGCTCCGGGATCATCTCGGTTTGATCGAAAACACGCCGCTCTCATGCAAATGTAATGTTAAGCTCCTTTGATTGTGTTGTTATGCTCTTGTTGCGCGTTTCTACGCGTACGTCTTCTCGATGTGGTTTGAGTGGCTTTCATGTACACCCACACGCCACAGAATTTCCTAATTGCTTGTAGGGGTAGTTTTTGTTAGTGTTCGTTTGTTAGATCGCTTCTTGATTTGGAAAGATGAGCTTTATACCGAAGGCCTTCAGATGTCTGTCTAGCTGTAAAATTATTCAAAAACATATATTCTTTTCAGCCTTTGACTATCAAATACAAAACAAATTGCATCATCAGACTGCATACATTATCAGACATGCACATGGTCCTCTGGAAGAAAATTATTGTTTCCTAGAAGTATGTGCCTTTAAATATTCCGCTGCAGAATTGCAAAGGGCCAAATGTATTAACTGTGCTGCGAAGACTTTATGTTCTCAGTTCTTATGAAATCTAGAGCGAGACACATTTTAATGAGTAGTTCCCTGTCAAAGAGCACTAAGGGACTAAGGGACAGATTACGTTAGCTGCAGGGAGCCTAGAAGTGTGTGCGTGTGCATCAGCCCGCTGACGTACATCTGCTCTGCATGCACAGGTAACAGAAAGGTTGTGCCATTGGAGTGGTGGACCTCAGAGCCTCCCACTTTGCCTCTCACCAAACATTTATGTGAATTACTCAAGTTTAACCAGCATTGGTTTTCCATCATATCGAGGGACTGATACCCACTACAGCTTAACTAGAGTTAGGCAGAGTGTTGGGTTTAAAATATATAAGCACAGAATGGAAAAGATTAAGTGATCTGCCAAGCAGGAGTAGGTGAGGCTGTTACCCACCCTACAATTTTGTATTATTCTTTCATTTCAATATTTAGCCCTAGCTACGGAACATTAATCACAGATGCAACAAACCCGGTTCGGTATGCCGGGAAAAATATCATGCTTATTAATAGGCCTTCTGCAAAACTGTTACCTGAGTATGCTAACACAGTGAAATTAAAACCCGGCTTCTTTTTCTCTCCACCTTAGCTTAATGGATTGTAAAATTACAAGAGCGATATATTTGGAACTTTTCGGAGACTTTTTTTAAAATCTAGAATTGTAAAAAATGATATAACAAAACTAATGGGATACTCATTCGGAAGACCTATAATTTGTCTTTATTTTATGTTTTTTAATTTTTAACAGTAAGCAGTGATGTTGAGAGAATAAAGATAGGAGCATCTAAGGCTTGTGAGTTGAATACTGCTTTATCCTTGAGCAAGGTTGTAGAAAAGAAACGGATTGGTTTTGCGTATCATATTCACAACGGACATCAACGGAATGTAATTGCGTATGTGGTTTGCAGAATAACACGGTTTTAATTTTGTCCTTAACCCCTCGGTTTGCACCACTGAACTGCATCAGTACCTTGTGTAGGACGTTCGGGCAGTTGGTGTGACGGAATGGGTGCACGGCGGTTAACCCATTGTTCAAGCTTGCAGGATATCAGCGTTCCGCACTTCCTCCACAGGGCACTGTGTCAGGGGTCACATGTGGGGAACACCAAGTTTTGGTGGTGTTTCATCAGAAGGGGTTTTTTTGAAGGAAAGCCCATCTTTTAATTCATTGGGGATATGTGATCGTCTTTCCTATTGGTTAGAGGCACAGAAAGCCAATATGATTTTGAGTATATGTACCTCTGTGTTACACGCTTGGCCACATGAGTAGACTGGGATTTGAGTACAGCTTGATTGATGCCTAATTGAAACATTCTGACAGCACTTGATTTACGAAATGTCAGTTTCAGACTGTTGTGGTCGTGATTCATTAGGGTACCCACAAGTTAATCTGAAGGAGCCACAAAATATCATGCAACATAAAAAAAACCATAACCCTTTATGTTTTATCAAGGAAATAAATATGGCAAAACAAGCACACAGTTGTGGAAACAGGCTGAGCATACTGAGGAGGGGATTTAAACCTTCTCAAATGAACTAATCCGCATCTAGCTGTAACCCTGCGAAGCCGTTGGATTGTATATTATGTATTATCAGTGTTATTGAATGTGAAGGATTCAGCATGGTCATTGCGTACATGTGTTGTGTTGGGGGAGTGGAACGCTTACAGTTTAATCTTGATTTCGATTTATGTTTTGTACATTTTCTTGCTGGTTTTAGTGTTGTTGGGGTTGTATGCTTTCCGGTATGTTGGTGTTTTTTCAGTCTGATTAGTGTGATGCACAGCACTCCTCTCTGAACCCTGAAGGCCCTCGTGGTGAGCGACAGTTGTCTGAGGAGGAGTGCTGAGGGTACCGGGGTGGAGGGAGGCGCGGTGAGTCACTGGAAAACGCTGCCAGTCAGAGAGTGGTCCTGCTTCCAGGGTCAAGTACATGACTCCTCGCCACGACGCGGGTGCCTCCGCGGCTCCTCAAAGACTTATACTCCTCATAGATGGACTATGTCAATCTACTGTTTCCGTGTTGGTGTATGAGCAGGCCCGGTTGTGCATGCTTATGTGTGCATGCATGTGATTTTTGTCAGCTGCTGAGTGTGGAGAAGTGAACTTAAATTGAACTTTCTGTTGGAAAGCGGTTTAAAGGTTCTAGTGTTCTAATGTCAGAGGCTCAGCTTACACTAAGATTTACGTAAACAGATACCAAAAATAAAAACCCAATCAAGTGTACTACTAATTTCAGTAATCAGTAGAAGCTGTCAATTTACACAATAGAGCTAAGCAACAATGCACCATCATATCTGTACACTGTACATTATAAGGGGTGGGGGGGGGGACCCCCCAAATGTGTGCTCAGTAAATGTACCATGCTAGCTCATAGTATTTGCTATTTTTGCTGTTGAAGTTCAATTTG
>JAOYSI010002242.1:0-10789 GCA_025775065.1 Hiodon alosoides
ACAGTACTGAGAGGTGTAATGCTGTAAATCTAGCCATAGCCATCGTCGATTGCTTAGAAAATCAATCAATCAATCAAACAAACAAACAAACAAACAAACAAACAAACAAACAAACAAACAAACAAAACAAAACAAACCAAGACTGAAAGATCAGCACTGTCCACTGTCCAGTACTGAATGACCCATCGCGCAAAGGATGCTGAGTCATACCTGACTTTGTAGAGGGCACAATAACGGCGACACTTTAGTGGGCCTGCCGGGAAAAAAACGAATTTAGACAGATATTCAAGCAGAACGAGCAGCAATACTTCAACATGGTTAGTTAAAAAAAAAAAGATTTTCACGAGTAAAGTTGTGGAGATATTTACGGTATGTTACAGTCCCCAAAATTCGTTCTCTATCTAGGTTCCTTGAATTGCGGTTTGCTGCTTCTAACATCAGTGAATCTGGCAATGCAAGATGAGAAAAGAGTCCAATACATCGCTGTATGGAGTAGTACTATAGGGCTATTTTGAAGCCTATGAAACAGGCTTCAAGTGGAGACATGCCGACTGATTTTGAGCAACAGCGCCTCCTGTCTGAGGCAGAGGGTAATGACGTAAAGGATGCAGTAACGCAATCTAGTTCACCACAAACTCAACACATGGCTTCAATCCCATGAAGTCGATGAAAACATCAGCTAGAAATCGCCTTGAAAACTACCGGGTTGGCAATGTCCGGCAAATGCTTATTAAGCCAATACACAAAAAATAAATAAATAAAGAAAAACATTGGAAAGGCATTCCATTAAGACTAAGGCTGGCAAAATGCTAGCTCAACATCTATAGCACTAGAATAAATAAGCACACATAGATATCCAACGTTTTCAGTGTTTACTTTATCAATGGCAGTACGCTCGTGTGCCTGAAGTTTGCAGAGGTAGGACAAAAAAAGTGAATTCTAGTAGAGCAGCAACCTTTTAATGATCTAGGTAGTTTCATGCTATAACAAGCCAACATCTCGGTAGTGCAGGGCGTAGCATTCGTCAACACAAACGTACAAATAGAAATAATAGTTATCTCATCTCTAATTTTATTTCTAAATAAAAAGACTTTTAAAGCATTTCAGTTATGATAATGATACAAACAGGTAAAACACGATAAAATATAAATGGTCAAATATAGATGAATATTTCTCATGTCCTTCACCTTTACCCTTCAGTCTCTTCACAAGGCTGCGGTTGTACAATGAACACTGGTATGTCATCATTGATGTTCAACAGCGAGCAGGTACTATTCTGCCCAAAACCACAACAGAAACCAATGTTGTTGTTTGTTTTTTTTTTTTTTTTTTTTTTTTTTTTTTTTAACAGATACAGGTAAAGACTAGGAACACAGATATGATATAATATTTTGTAATGCAATCGAGTCAAATAGCACAGTTTTAAAACCATCCCCAAAAACAAGTGTTATTAAAACCAGTGCAAAAAAGTCCTAAACATTAAAGCACAGTGTATAAAATGGCATAATAAGTATTCTCCATCAAGAATACCGCTTTAGCAAGGATGCATTCATTTATTTCCTAGTGATCCCATGATTTGCCCTGCTGAGGCCTTATCATGCCATAATTGCCATGGGCTGCACAAAGCAGAAGAAGAGAGAACAAGTGGCCTTTTTTGAATGGTAAAATTACACCAAAGATAAGACTAGATTTACACACAAACCCAGATATGCACTTTTCAACGTGACCCGTTTCAGTAGGGTTACATAAACATATGAAAACCATTTCTAACAACTCTGAGAGAAGTAATAATATAGAAAATTGAAAGTGAGCTTGGATGTTGGATAATGAAGTGCGCACATAAACTTTTAAAGGAAAGAATTGGCATAAAAAGAAAAAAAAAATTAGGGGATAAAAGATACCAATAAAATGGCTAAACCACAGTCTCAAATATAATTGCTCTGTGCTAAATTCATCGAACCACAATCAACCACAACGAAATCAAATGCATTATGTTTTCGCAATGCCGGTTGTTATGATTAACATAAACGGTTATGTGTTAACCGCATACCACAACCATTAACATAACTGCAGTTTTAATTTGCTCAAAAAGTCAACCTGCAAACAGGTTCATGATGCATAGCACCTTTTCAGGTGGACCTTTAAGGGTTTTAAAAGACCTTTAAGGGTTTTAAAGGACCTTTAAAGTAATTCAGAAAGGTTATGTTGGTCAGTGCGGCAGCTGGTGGTGTAGTGGTTAAAGCGACAGGCTTCAAGTTCTGCCCCAGCTGTGGCACCCTTAAGCAACGCACTTGCTGAATACTGAAGCTGAATTGCTTCAGTAAATATCTCCCGTTGTATAAGTAGATGAAAGTTGCTTTGGATGAAAGTGTCTGCTAAGCAACGCAATTGTAATACATTTTGGAGAAAAAAAGAATACGGTGTAGTATTCTACGCTGAACACATATGTTATATAAAAACATAACTCTATCAAACATTTAAGTTCATTTAAGTTCAAGCATTATGTCCATATTGTGTGCATCTTTGATGTTTCTTTTTAGTGAAGTAAATTAATACAAAAGAATACAAAAGGGTCTTTGAAAGACAAAATAAAATGGGGTTATATCATTTCCACTTCATTCTGTTTAATAAGCCCAGTGGTCACTTTCTTCAAACTATTTTAACATAAATAATATCGGCCTTTTAAAAAAAAAATTTGACAAGGAGAATAATTGGTTTCCTCAGATTCGAATGACGCTGAAGACATGAAATATCAGTGCAGTAAAATAGAGCAGAAACACATGCAAACAATTGATCTCGTAAGGCCTTCAACAATTGCAACAGCCAACCTTGAGAACAGATGGTCTTTGATAAGGAACAGATAAATTATGATGGAACATGACCATGTTTTAGGCATTTCAAGGTTATCTGGGCGGTGGCTTGCTCTCTTCTAGCTGGTAAATGAGATAGGTATTTGATTAAGTTGCTGCAGGTTCATGCTGGATATAGACGTCATGCGACACTGTAGGCTTCAGTTGCATAACAAAATATGCCAAAGCTCTCGTGACTTGACCTTGCAAACCAGTGATATGAATGGAGATGATAGTGTGTGATGACAGCACCAAGGGAAAAAAAACAAAGGCGTGTTTCAAAAAACATTTATAAGCTAGCTATTTTTGGTGAAAAGTATTCCAGTTGAACCCTTTACAGTACGTAATAAGGTAAATGGGATATCCCTTTCCCTTGTGCCAATAAACCATTTTCTTCTTTGCTTTTGTTGAAGGTGTGAATGAATGATGGTGTGTGGAACCCACTGTCTCCCTCACGAGGAAACAGTGAAAGCAGATGTTTTGTCTGATCCAAACATTTTCGCTATGAGGTTTTCATTATAAAAAAGGTTGTGAATGGTGCGAAACGGAGCTCAAAGAGAATGAAAAAAAGGCCACTTGTCTCTACGCCCGTCCTATGCGCAGCCTACTAATAACTTTTTAGACTGAGAACAACCATCAAGTAAGCGGGACAGCATCTGACTTCTTTCGTCCTGTCTGTCCGTGTTTTAAAATAAAAAAAAGGAGCGTCAGTCACTCCTCTCGGGGCGAACTCTCGTCCTGGGGCACCAGGGTCTCCAGGCCAACCCCGCCGGCGTCCTGCACGGTAGACAAGGTGACGGCAGTGTGCAGCAGGATGAGGGCCAGTACGCACAGTCTCAGCCGGTTCCCGCAGTGGCGCGAAGCCGCGGACAGCGGCCTGGAGAGTTGGCGTCGGCCCCGGGTCAGACCACTCAGCTCAGCCCAGGCCTCGCTCCATCTGACATCGCAGCATTCTGGCTCTGCATTGGTTAGTTCGCTTTTCAGTAGCCCTATGGCACGGACAAATAATAATAATAATAATAATAATAATAATAATAATAACAATAAAAATGAAACACAAAGAGTAATTCAATAAAAGTCATTTTAAAAAGCAAGTAATAACAGAGGCAATGCGACTGACAGGATTTATCTGGTTTTACACAAGGTGCCCGCTTGCATGTAAGTCTACAGAAAATCTGGGAATACTCAACAATAAGTTGATTCAGAGATTCATTCATGAAAATTGTATCCGGGGAAACAATGTGGGAGGAACCAAAGAGGTCACATATGACCAGCACTTACCTGTACATATGAAACTCGACAGTCCACCATAGACTAAGTCGTCATTATCTGGTAACACAAAGGGGCACCTGGTCTGGACCTCCAGACAGTATTGCTTGCAGGGAATTCTATGGTGGCACTGTCTCTGGGTGGCATTAAAATATTCCGAGCACAACCAGGCTTTGTAGACTGACTGCGAAGGAGAGGAAAGAGAAACCAATCAGACATCTGTACAACACAGGCAAACATAACCTGTTATAAATAAATGCACTTTAAACACAACCGCCCAAGCTCGACAACAGTTACCAAACGTGATCATGCCACAGGAAAGGCTGGTCGCTGCTGATCTCGGATCAGTTCCATCTTCATTTTCTCGTGTGTGCCAGCAGACCTCAGAGGGTACCTTCGTACCTTCGCATTAGCCCGCGTTCTCACCATCTGGCCCTGACACCTGAGGCAACTCCCGGTAATAAAGCCGCATGTGTGATTAGTGTGATAAACCCTGATCTGTCTGTTTAAAAATGGCCCACGGTCAATGTCGCTCAAACGAGCAGCGGAGGTGACGCTTATTCACATTTATGTTGTCTTACTCACAGACCAAATCAAAAAATGCAAACAGTGTTAAAAAAATCCCTCGCTAAGAAAGTGTATGTGCAACGGTTATGGTTCTGAAGACGATACTGTATTTCTTATATATACTCTACATGAGGACAACCGACTCTCGGGTTCAAGGCAGTCTTTTTCGCCGCCCTAGTCTACACCATCCCTTGTTATACCCTTTCTGAACCACCTGCTGGTCCCTTACACCAGGGAGACTTAACCCTGGCCTTCGCCGGCTGCGGGGTCCACGTGTCTTTGTTCCACTGCGCCTCTCAGTCGTTTAACTGGATTGTGTAATTTAAAAAGGAGCAGAAAAACTACGCCCCTGAGCATCCTGTCTTCCACCAAAGATAGTGGCCACTGAGGTAGTGGACACTGAGGTAGTGGACATCTGGGTGTGAACCAGTGGCGTGATTCACTCAAACCTATCAGTCTTCTTAAAAGTGCGGCATGACTCCAGCAAGGGGTTAAAACACATTCCAAAGCAAGTTCCATAATGTCGAACTTCAGCACAGTCCAAATCTTCAGTTTTGACTTGAAACAATTTGAGCAATTTGCTCAACCTAATCCAACGCCGGTTAAAAATGTTTTAATTAACCGACATCAAATCAGGGGCCAGCTTTCTGCACGATTACCAACGCACAACGCATTACCAACGCATTACCAACGCACGGATAAAGCTGCAGTGGTGTGTCAGTATAGATTCCCCATTGCTTCTGGGACGCCACTGTAGTGCATCAGACAGCTGCTGCTATGGTGACGGTGTGAGCCAGGGATTATCGTTCTCCAATTAAACTCATCACAGGCTTTAAGCCACTTAATTGGGCCAGAGCACCTCAGTTCTGCCAGCTTGAAGGAGGCATAGAAAAACACTCAAATCGATGAGCTAATCATCAATGTTTCGCTCTGTCAGAATGAGTTCTGGACACAATTCAGTTTTGAAATGTAAATTCTAGTTCTGAACTTTCGGTCCTTCCACATCCAGATACCACTTCTGTCTCCTTACAAATAAATACGACGACAGATTTAGGTCCGAGACACGTTTTTAAAAAGGACCCAAAAGTCTAGTTTTCCACGCCTAATTAAAAGCTTAAACTTTGCAGCCAGTCACCAAGGCAAACACCCAACCGTCAGGACTAATTGCTAATTAGAGTCTCTCTTCATCTAATCCATCTCTCGATCACCGCACCTGTGGCACCCACTGCTCCGCTGATTACAGGGAGAGGCTTTTACCCACACGGCCCACGGGAAACCAACAAGGGCGGCCATGAGGCGGTGCAGGAACACAGGGTGGTACCCCATCAAACGGGATGCCTGTCTGACCCACTTTTGGCTTATTGCTTATTATCTTATTTCACATGGTCACGTGACAGCGAATGTTTCACGTGCTTTTCAAATGTTTGTTTTAAACACCTATGCCACGATTCTTTCTACGCCAATATTTATTGCGTGTGTGTGTGTATATATATATATATATGTATATTAAAGTCATATTTAATATCAATTTATGGATACAAATATACAAAACAACCATGAAAATAATCTAAACAACAATTTAACCAATACTACTTGCGGTGTGTAGTCTGAGAAATCAGTTGGCCTTTACACATAGGCTCCTCGACGCCTTCTCTGTGGTCTGGAGAAGGGCTGTGCGTGCTATTCATAGAAGCTAAGTTATGTGACCCTGCGTATTTATGTTAGATTTGATAACGGTCTTTTATCCCCACTGAAAAATGCAATCTGTTCAGCGCTTCGTTACGAATGGTATCACCTCCAGCTGTTTATATATAAAATACATACTGCATTGTCCCGGATCCCGCATCCAATACAGAAGTTTAGCCATACCTGCCTTTAAGTGCATATGACAGAGTAGTGGAGCCCGTCACGGACGCGTTAGCTACGGACATTAACTTCACTGCCTGGATTCGAATTGGTTCCATAACTCAGAGACCTCGACGTGTAGCTTAATGAGCTAATCATTTCCTTTTTTTCAGGAGGTTGGGTTTGGTGGGGACCTGGGTTCGATTCCCAGTCAGGTGCACTTTTGTGCCACTGGTTAGATCTTTTCTCCTCATGAAATGAAATACTTAAATATGAATTATATATCTTGTGTGTATATATATATATATATATATATATATATATATATATAGTGTTTTAAGTTGGAGAGTTCCACTTAAACGAATCATAAACCACCGACCGTCTAATGTACCCACATTCACTTAAATAGTTATTCACCTTCACGACATGTCACTGCAGCATTATAAACTAAATGGTCAGAGTGTTCCAAACCCATATTTATTAGTCTATACTTCTAAAAAGGGGTATGTTAGTGTATTGGGCTAAATACCAGACATGGGAACAATTTGGAGAACCATTTCAACCAAGCCTGTACAGGTGCAAGTTGGGAAATGTATTTCCGCAACTTTATCTCTTTTTTTGGGTGATCTAGCGGGTTGAAACTCATTCTTAATCCTGTTATACCAGGAGGGCATATAAATGTGCACTGAGTTAAATTCAGACGCAGAGAATAAGTTTAACATGCCGGGTTTTAAACACATGGTAAACGGTTTGTTTGCTGCAAATAATACCTGTGCGTTTTACTGAACTCCACATGGTTCTGGATTGATTCCACTGTAAAACTAAGCACTGTTCTGAGGACAAAAATGGAAAGCCTTACTGTTATTGCTTGAACTCAGAAGCCAAAATAACTCAAATTGCTTGCATGCAAAAAGCATAGCCTTTGAGCTTCTAATCAAACATATGCGTGGATTTGAAATGCAAGTAAATACAACACTGGATGGACAAATTGCCAGGTTTGCTTCCTGTACAAATGCATTTGCAGGATTCATTAAGGCACTCGGAATACCCTTTAAATGTTTTACATTCCCTGGTGGCCTTTAAGCTGTCAGATGTAGACTTGGCTTAAAAATTAGGCTGGATAGCGTCATGCATATTTCATCTTAGAGGAAAAAGTGGAAGATCCTTCTGAACGTGGGTAGACTATATAGACAACAACAATTTTGTGGATAAACAATTGGGATATGTGCTTACCAGCTGAACAGTACAAACTATTACAAAATAGAAACGGCTTTCATGAACTTGTTTGTTTGTCAACAGAAAACTGAAAAGATCTGGTCATAAAATCAAAATCAAATGTGCTGTCGTGAAACAATACACCTTTCTGCATTAGTTTGACTAACTAAAGCATCAGCAAACAGGCAGACAACAGACAAATAATACAATAAGTGAGTATCAAAGAAAACGACATGACATATCAAAGAGAAATCTAAAACTCACAGTCACCACATAACTGGGACTGATCAAATTCCTCTCATTGTGGCTGCAATTCCATTTGTTAGCAGCAGGGGTCACGACTTGCATATCTTCTCTAAGAGTGCACTGAGAGGTGAGGCGATTTTTCACTTAATGTTACTGTGCATGCACAGATACATGTTGTGGCTGTCTGGCAAAGGAAATCTGTCACTAGAGACACCTGATTTCAGGATAGATATTGTGCATGGATTATGCAAGGTGTTTGGTTCGTGTGATTAGTTTTAGATGGGCCAGCTTTGGTAGGACACTACTTTTTCATAGTTTTTTTTTATTTTTATTTTTTTTAATCTCTACAAATGACGGTGCTTAGGTGATCTACAGGCTATCATACAATACTTTAAAGACTTTAGGTCAAATTTAGAATATCCTAAAAGCTCCAAAAACTTTCTCTCACGACTGTAAGTAAGATGGCAGGACTCGGACAAGCACATTTCACATCGATATCGTAATCGATGGTTTTCCAAAAATGTCCCTATTTTTTTCATTAATTTTAAAAGCCTCCCATTACATGGCCCAATGTGGCCTGCAGGAGTATAACTGCAGATGGTAACTGTACCCAGACAGGAACCCTATTCTGTGTCTATGGTAAAAGGAATCATTATGGCGATCATGTACTCCATCTAATAGAGATGAGGCCTTTCTGTCACTGTGGGATGTGTGAAGAGCCACGAGTCCGGTCTGGGAGTGCCGACCGACCGGCCAGCCCATCCTCGAACAAACTGGCAGAGCAGAATCAAGGAGCCATCTGCTCTCAGGCTCGCAAGGGCAGAAAGAGTTCACCCTCCACTGAAACTGCACCCCGCGCTCGCATTGGAGAGGCTCTTTATTCCAAGACCGCTGTATACAATACTGCATACCCTCCAGTTACACATGGACAGACTTCTATACCCATTTCTCTTACAGGAGCTGGAATACGGCCTCCCGAGTGGCTCAGTCCGTTACCGTGCTAATGGTTATTTTTTTTAATGGTAATGGTAAAAGTCCGCCTGTTCGAATCCCGCTCACGTCATTAGCCGATGGCGACCAGGAGAACACAGCACCGTTGCACGATTGTCAGAGGGCCACCTGAGCAGGGTTCCCATTGGCTGGACACTAACCGACATTTCCGGCATGCTTTTGGGGAATGCCTCTCCAATCGGCAATAACCCTCACGTACGTGCCGTGTCACCGGCAGAATGTAAGAGGGATGAAGGCGAACCGGATTGGAGAGGAACGTCTCCACCTTCCCTGCGTGTGGCGTAGGATGTGTGGTGATGAGCCGAGATGCAATGGGTTCGATTCATAAATCGGATTAAATTAAGATATTATATTTTATTTCAATTACATTAAAAATTGACCAGAATTAAACTGGAATGAACCCTTACACAGATACTCCTCGAATCAGCATTAGAGATACTAAGCTAATAAGCCCACCATTAACAGACTACTAACTGACTACAATGACAGACTACCACCATTAATAGTAATAGTCTCTTAATAATATTGTAATTCCTAACAATTAGTTTAACAATTCATTTTAGTACAGAAAATATTTAGCATTTAGCATTGAATTAAATAAAACCTACTCATTATTCTATCGCATACGTTTAAACATACAAAAACTATATATTAAATTATACAGGTAAATTAGAATCTTTAAACCTGATCCAAAAAATTTTTTTTAAGAATGAAGTATGAACAGAATATGAATATGTTTACAATTCACCACGCTTTTTGTTCCTACCAGAACGAATATCATATGGGAGTACTTAACCATCAGCCTGATTTTACGAAACACAAACCTCTGTTAAAATAAGTCAAAAGTCAGTCATATTTTCATTTTTTAAGCAGTATTAACTGATTTATTTGCAAAGTAGCAAGTACGCAGAAAAGAGCTAGTTCTGCCGAAACGTTCGGTTTTAAACACACTGCATTCCTGGCACTAAACGTGAACACTCTGAAGCATAAAGCCATTGGACCGTACACTATTAAAACAAATATGACCGAATACACAGGCATTTATATGTTTAAAATTGATTATTGATCATCACTACCAAGGACCTTGTGCATTGGCATTGGTGCGCTGAGTTCAGGGACCCGGTGTGGAATAATGACTACTCCCTAGAGCATGACACATGGATAATCTCTTCAACACTCCTTCGTCTAAAACCCAGAGCTCACCTCCAGTCCGAAGGTCTGACAGAGGAGTTCTCCCCAGAGCTCACCTCCAGTCTGGAGATCTGACAGAGGAGTTCTCCCCAGAGCTCACCTCCAGTCCGGAGATCTGACAGAAGTTATTCCCAGAGCTCACCTCCAGTCTGGAGATCTGACAGAAGTTATTCCCAGAGCTCACCTCCAGTCCGGAGGTCTGACAGAGGAGTTCTCCCCAGAGCTCACCTCCAGTCCGGAGATCTGACAGAGGAGTTCTCCCCAGAGCTCACCTCCAGTCCGGAGATCTGACAGAGGAGTTATTCCCAGAGCTCACCTCCAGACCGGAGATCTGACAGAAGTTATTCCCAGAGCTCACCTCCAGTCTGGAGATCTGACAGAGGAGTTCTCCGCAGAGCTCACCTCCAGTCCGGAGATCTGACAGAGGAGTTATTCCCAGATCTCACCTCCAGTCGGAGATCTGACAGGAGTTATTCCCAGAGCTCACCTCCAGTCCGGAGATCTGACAGGAGTTATTCCCAGAGCTCACCTCCAGTCCGGAGATCTGACAGAGGAGTTCTCCCCAGAGCTCACCTCCAGTCCGGAGATCTGACAGA
>JAOYSI010002243.1:0-16249 GCA_025775065.1 Hiodon alosoides
ATTACAGTACCGCGCTCAAATTCAGTGAGCTCTTTAGAACAACCCATTCTTTCACAAATGTTTGTAAAGGCAGACTGGATGGCTAGGTGCTTGATTTTATACACCTGTGGCAATGAGACTGAATGAAACACCTGAATTCAATGATTAAGAGGTGTGGTCCAATACTTTTGTCCATATACTGTATATTACTTTATTGTCATTTAAGCATACTGTATATGCAAAATATAAATATAAGTGTCTATGATGAACCATCAATGTGCCATGGTACTTGTGACATATGTGCCAAAATAATGCATTTACAAGATTGAAAGTCCTTGTCTAGTCTGATAAAACCCATCTACCCTATGCTGCATCCTGATTGTATCTACACACAAAGTACCATGTAGCCAGGTGGTGGTTTTTGGTAGATGTTGATAGGGTTTTTCACTATTACTAAATCTTGAGTCAGGAATTCAGTACAGCCCAGAATAATGAGGGTATCTTAGCAACACACAAATTTGAAATTAATTAATTAAACACAAAATTATAAGATGATTCTTGAGGAGAAATTTATATACAATTAACTCTAAATTAATAATGTAACAAAGATAACAAGAAATATAATTATATAAGTGATAAGTTGGTGATAACTAAGAAATAGCATTAAAAATCACTAGGCAACCATCACTTGACTGATGTGTTATTTTTACTGATGTAGTTATTTTGTATTTGTGGGTAATTATAACTAATTAATCGTTTACTTTCTCTGAATTGAAAACTCTGAATTGATTGCGTAACTCGATCACTATCTATAAACCAATTGCAGAATCACTTTGCTACAACAGGTGTAGTTAATTAGGTAGCCTATTAATTAAAGACGTTTGCTGTAAAAGAAAATAACATTCAAGTGGATGGAATCTGTGTGACCTATTTCAGATGCTATCTAGGTAGAGTTTTTACAGTTCAATCAATCAAATTTCATTTGTCACAGCACATTTTTACAAATAGAATTTGACACAAAGTGTGAACAGATTGCATTTTCTAGAGGGAACTGAAAAGCCAGAAAACCCTTTGCCAAAAAGGATATTCTGTGAGGCCAGAGGACCTCCGGTAAACTCATAATAAAGTAAACCATGAGGTTCTTTGTGGGATGTTAGAAGCAGACAAACAAGGGGATGTAAAGAAAATGACTTCAGTGTTGTACAACAATTACGTAGCCTGAGCTGGAATAAACCACGGCAGCATACAAAGCAAAGATGTGGTGAGATTTGGCATGGTAATATAGCCATGAAGGTGGTTGAAGTCTTTCCTGCCTCCTAATAGCACAGTCAGATGAACAGGGTGGGCTTGCTAATATTGAGATATTTTGCACCTAAAGATTCTATGGTGAAATTGCACCCTCCATCTCAGCACCCAGCATATTTCAAATAATTTTAAAAAATTACAAAAAAATAAAGATTATAAGCTACAGACATTTGCAAGTTACAGGAATTAATGATGTGTCTTGGTATTTGTCTTCCTTGTATAATGATTGCCTAACCAATGATCCAGGAAGGGGAGCGGGATAAACTGATGAACTACTGCGACTCCGTTGATTATTAATCTGACACGACCGACAGCATTGTGCCCCGGCCAATAAAAACACAGCTCCTTCTTGACTTGCATCTCCACCCAAACCTGGATTTATCTGTGCTTGCCTCCAACTAATAATTATTCCTACTTTCATTTTGAGGGATGGGTAATGTAAATGTGAGTGGAGGAGAAGTTTGGGTATGTGTATCTGTAAATTGTTCATGTTGTGTGGGACAATTTCATTTGTACACAAATGAATAAAAACAAGTTAACAACCTTTTATCTATATTGACGATAATGCATCACTGTGCATTAAAGAACAGAGCTGGATAGCCCTCTAAACTCCCAGATCTCCACCACATCACCACGTCTGCCATATTTCGTGCTTGAGATTCCTGCTGAGGCCTGGCTGTGACGAGTCTTCCAGGTATCGTGTACAACTGTCTCAGCCAACAACATCATCCTTTCCTTACAACTCCTTTAAAATTAAATATAGAGACGGGAGTCTGACTATGTGTGGAAGTTCGTAAGTGCATGCTTGCTTCTCTGTTCCCTCTATTTTTAATGCACACCGTATGTCCTTTGATGAAGTGGGATGTTGCCAGCTCAACAGTTCCCTTTCATGAAGTGCTATGTTCTCTAGCTCTCATGACCGGTGCTTTATCCAGATGGGCTGATGGTAGTTTGATGTATGAATGGTGGAAATTTACCATCCCAGGCAAAGCACTGGGTTTCAACTTCTGATGGAGTGCTATTGGAAATCGTATTCATCTCACTGTAGTTGCAATATATGGGCGGATCCTGGGGTTTTGGGGCATATCCATCAGAAATAAGTGATTTTTCTGCTTTCATTGTGCCTTGCCTTTGTTACCTTTTCCATGTGATATGCCTCTCTAGAGTCAGCTGTGGCCCTTTCATCTCTTACTGTCCACCCTGTTCTCATCCACGCTGCTGCAAAATCAAGAAATCAACAAAGCACAACTGTTGCGCTGGCCTGACAGCTCAAAGTCTCGAGTGGCCATGTGTTTCTCTCTATTTCATTGTCTTCCAGTCTCTCTGTCCCGTTGCCCACCTGCCCATTGTGCCCATTCACCTTCATGTCAGCTAAATATCTGCAAAATTAGGTATATAATCAGTATATAATAAAGTAAAGCATATAGCCAATACAGAATAAACGTCAACCCACCTCAATGCATATGTGCAAGGATTGATATTTTTATCAGTTGCTTTGAAAAACCAAAATGCCAACAAAGTTATTCCCATACTATCAGAAGCAATAAATCCTTCAGGGATTTGTTGAATTACAAAGTGTGTCAATTATATGGACCTCTTATTTCTCAGAAAATGACTTTTCTACACAAGAATAAGTTCTATCTGAATTCCAGGTCCAGATTTAACCAATGGTCAACCTGGAGTTCTGTACTACGATCACCTGTTATAACTTCAGATTTTGCTTAATCTGGAATGAATAAATTAAGTCCAGTTAGGAATGTGTGTGCGACACCTTGAATCTGGCAGAGGAAGCCACAGAGAGGCAGCAGGAAGTGAGGTGAGGGCCCAGGGGAGTAACAGAAAATGATGGGGGGGCACGGTTGTGGGACATGGCTCCAGCGCTGCTTGGATCCGATTGCCAGTTGGGGAGATGCTCAGAGAGAGAACACTAAATGAACCTGAAGAGAGACGTCTGTGGGCAGTGATTGCACGTCCACCTGCACTAGACTTCTCATTCAGACCTCCCGTGTAATACCTCTCTAACAGATGGGGCTTGGATGCTAATTATATTTTTATGTCAATGACCCCACTCACGCACCCCCTTCCCTTCCCATGTTCTGTTTTCTCAGTGGTTACCAACAGAATCACAAGTGCTATGGTGCCCAGTATTATAAAAGTAAAGAGGTTTTAAGGAAAGTAGTCTTCAGCATTTGAGGAGAGGCAGAAAAAAAATAGCAGGAAGCCTTTCAATCACCAGAACAGTGAAACAGAACAGTGAAATTTAATATAACTGCACAATAGGGATAACATAATTTGATCCACTATATTTCCAGCACCACCTCCTAATTCAAGAATAATCACCGGAGATTTTAGATGACGATGATCACAATGCATATGATTGTGCAGAATAATGGTAAAGACACGTTTGGCTGAATCATGTTTTTTGAGATGACACTTCTCTCGTTGGGTCTAGAGTATGACGATGTGACCGGAAGACGGACACGCCGGGGGCACTTTCACTGTCTTAAAATCAGATTTGCCGCTGAATGGAGGCTCAGAGAGGGTACTTATCTTTCTGTGGTTCTCATTGTTCCCCGTGGAGCTCCACACACAGCTGCAGACCCAAGCAGAATATGCCCAGTGCTTAATTTGAACTGAAAGAGGTGCCAGGGCACAGGGTGAATATCCTTTCAACAAGCCTTTGTTTTGATTGTAAAGTATCTTACATAATTTAATCATAATTAATATATTATTACATTAGATAAGCACATACAAAACTTAATTTGGTTTAAATTTGTTCACATAATTAATTACATTTCATTCACTCAGTAGAAGCTCTTATCCAGAGTGACTTGCAGAAGTATTTATGGGAAACTTTTTCATAGCGATTTTGAGGCTCACCTCATCCTGTGCATCCTGTGTCCCTGTCATACTCTTCTGACTGCCTCATTCTCGTCTTTGAAAAACAAGATACCGCAAATGATTATCTGTTTTAAAATTTTTGCATCCAATTTTTGCGTATTCAGTCCTGATTGGGATTGATAATGTTAAAGGCTAACATTTTAAGTTAAACAAATACTTTTTAACAAATAGCAGATCTGTTGGTTCGTTCATTTACCTACATCAAAGTGATTAGTGATTGACTAATACAAGGAAATATAAGGAGTCTTTTGTACAAAGCCAAAAACACACATTTTTGTTTGGACTGCCCTAGATCGTCCTGACAGCTCTGCCTGCTTCAAGGGCCGAGTGCTATTGACTATAACAGAGCTCTGCCTTCATTCCCTGGTGAGAAACTCCTTCAGGTCTGCTTATGTCTTTCTGTTGAGAAATGTGAGATGGTGCCATTGATGTGGCATAGTCACATGTTTCCGAAGGTATTCGATTTTAGAAACCCAAATTAGAAAACTTGCTTAGCGATATTTCTGGATTCTCAGCTTCCTGTCTCACTTTCAACGCCCGCCCCGCCCCCTGCTCAAGGTGTCCTTTAGAGCCTTCAAGTTTCCCGGCTCGTGTGGGAATCAATGCGCAGCAACAAATCTATAAAAAAACTTGTAAGTCCGGGACACATTTATTTCAGACAGTTGTCACTTCTGGTGTGAAATTATCACTTTTAATGAGAGGGTGATGCTGAATAAGGAGCGGGAAAAGGGCTGACACCACGCTCTCTGGTACAATCAGTTGTCTGTTGCTTGCCTCTGTAAGCTTTCCTCAGACTTTCATCCATTGCCACTCAGGCACTGACAGCAGAATATGTTGCATGTCTGAGGGAGTCTAGGCTGGAAACAGCTGGAAGCTTCCCTTTTGTCCTGACCCACCCCTGAGGTGTGTGCATGCATTTACCTCTGTCTGACCGGGTCCTTCTCCCATACAGAGTAAAAAGACACCTCTGCTGAGAGCTTTGCCACCTACCACACCCAAGCATGATGAAAAAATATTTTAAAACCTGAAAGACTGGAAGATGAAAAGTACTGGGATTTTAATTACCTTACGGCTTAAATTAAATGTAAATTAGGTCTCACTTCGAGAGACAACTCGTTTTCTCCAAAGTGCTGCTAATAAATTGACTGTGTAACACCTGCACTGGGCTCTCATTAATCCTGGGACCCACTCTGCAAGTGGTTGTTACTTGGCACTGAATCAGATAAGGTCGCTATGGGTGTGTTTGGAGATGCGAGGGGGAATTTGTATGGGTGGGGTGTGAGTGGGTCGGTTGTTGACTGGTAGTCTCCATTGCACAGATTTTTTAGGCTCTGTTTATCAATGGCTGGATGAAATGATCCCTAGGTAATTTTGTTGTTGTGGTTGTTGTTTAATAAATGTTTATTAAAAAGCACCACATATAATCCAATTTTCTAAATCTAGAATTGCTTTCACAGATCTGGTTAAAGCCAGATAAATACATACTTTCTTGTTTAAATTTTTAACAAAATTTACCACTTTCAAAACACATTGTCTTAAATTTTGAAAGAAATATTTAGCAATAAATTAACTAAATTATTTATGAGATACAAACGTGTACTGAGAAATGCCCTTAACCACTGTCCTGGTTAACCACACTCTTATTGTCTGTCCCACAGACAATAAGGTTGTGTACCTAAGCAACACACGATATGTGCAACTTTCTGAAAAATGAAGATAGAGGAAGAAGGCAAGAAACGGTGTCCTTAGACGGACAAAATAAATTAACTGATCAGAGAAGCCAGCACATAGCCATAAAACCTCTGTCTGTCCACAGAGGACACTATAAGAAGAATAGCCAATTACTTATCACACTACTGCTGCCTCCCACTGCATGGAGGTCCATCTCCTTATATGTGTGTTCAGACAGGTATTCATCTAACCGGGAATCAAATTTTTGCTGCTCTAGCTGCTCTAACATCTGCTGAGGTTCTTCTGTCTATTTGATTGGACACTTCATTAGTAATTGCCCCTCTTCTAGGGTTCCACCTCATCCTTCGATAAAGTTAAGAATTCGGACAGTGATTTTGCTATTCAAGAAAAAATCTGTATGTAGGACCTGTAGTTGGGCAAGAAGCCCTGTATTATACTCCCACAGTAGATGGCTTCAATGCTAGGGCTAGTTCCATCTCTGCTGGGTCCTTCGAATAACCTTCCTGTGTGACCTTCCTTCCCAAGAACCAACAGACACGGTAGTCACAACTAGTCACAGAGTCTAGTCACAGACTACTAAACTAAAAGTTTTACTGCTTGATCCAGGCTCGATTAAGAAAAAAACAGCAAATATTATTTTACCGCTTGGTATAGGCACTGATGTGTAGGGTAATATACATTTTTAAAGATCACATCATCGTCATTTTTGGCAAAAAAAAAAGTATGACATTCTTCATGCTGCATAGTCCTTGCTGCCTGTTGTTGCTCTGGATTGAGGCGGTCGAAACGTACTGGTCTCTCTTTCTTTTCCAATTGGTTATTCTGCTGGCTGCCACCGTCGACTCTCAACACTGTGCTAATACCCTGCAGTGAGTGGTGAGTAGCTTGAGTTGACCTCTTTGACAGACTGCATGGATCCAATATGGTAGAAAATTCTAGCTGCATCGATATATTGGCACAGCCCTAATAGAGAATGTTGGATAGTCACAGCATTGAAAGGCACAAAATCCATTTATTATGATTTGGAAGTTTCATAGCAATCATGGGACAAGAAATCACTTTTTCACTCAGGAATTAGATGTTTTATAGAGTCCTTCTGGGAAAACTTCTAGGTTACTGTTTTCTAATCTCCATCTAGACCAGACATCTCTGACATTTGTATTCAAGTCCTTTCCCAAAGAAACTTGTGGGAAGGGAGTTTTTTCCCCCTACCCCTTTAAGACCAACCAGCCTGACTGCTGATTGCCAACAGTCCTGAGTAATTGGTAAAGCTGGAGGCAATGGCTAATCAGCTACAGAATAAAATGCTGCTAGATTCTTTTGTCATGGCCTGAAGGGAAAGTGCGGAGGGTGAGTTTGGAGCTTGTTTGAGCTGTACTGGTGTTAGAGAGAACGAATGAGTGTTTTGTTTTTTGTGTTGGACTGACACTCACAATATTGTGGACCAACAGCTGGATGACCGGTCAATAAAACTGGGGGAGCTGGCAAAGGAGCTACAGGCCCAAGATGAAGCTAAGATGATGAAGGTGACCATAGAGGCCCAGAAGATGATCCTGTTCTCCCATGTGGAAACCTCCATTCAAGCAAAGGAAAATGACGAAAGGCTCAAGAACGCGAAGGCCATCATGAGGAGGCCCAGAGGATGACACAGGTTGACACAGGAGGGATCAGTGGGCAGTCAGCCAAATCTGACTGGTTTTAGAGAGGTCAAAATGGCATTAGAGACTGTCATGTTACAGGAGACTGCACAGTCTAGTAAACTCAAAGTTAACTGTTATTATTAAACTCACATGGGTGATGCGTCTCACTGCATTCACTACATATCAGAAAACATTAGAAAAAGTCTCATCGTCACATCTCCCCTCTTTAGATTTTCCTTTCCCCTATTTATCTGAAATCTATCATTCAGTTTCTTCCTTAGATAACAGAAATAACACAACATAAATTGTTTATATTTACCAATCTCTTTAGCATAACCTGTCAATAAACAGAATATGTTGTATGTCAGTAATGAAGTCTACAGTAGGCTATATTAACATGTAAATGAAACTCTTTACTGCTGTATAGTAGTTATTCTATTCCAAAACATAATCTTTAAACTTTGCAGGTGGTTTTACTTCTCTACCAGGAAGGGTTCTTGGTTCAGGTGAGTGAAGGTGGGTGTGGTGTGATGAGAACTGGAGTATTTGACTCATTTGCAGTTTCTTGTGTTAAGTCAGTCTCGCAAAACGATCCATCCCTTGATTCATTGTTCCCATGTTCGGTATGTCTTTCTGGTGTTTCAGGGTCACTCTGAATATGTCTCCGGTTACGACGAGAGATTGTGCCTTCCTTTGTTTGCACAATATATGATCTGGGTTCTGAGGCTTTCCCAACTACCATAGCTGGTGTTTTCCATCCTTTCTCTCCATCCAACTTAACTTTCACACTCTGTCCTGGATGTAGGTCAGGTAAGCTGTGTGCAGAATGGCGTCGGTTGTAAAATACTGGTATGACTGCTTGGCATGGTTTTCTTTCATTCTGACCTGCTCATAGTCAATTTGCTTTACAGGCGTCCTCAAAATGGCCCGTTTTTTAACACTTATGGCATCGTTTCCCTTGAGCAGGGCAAGCCCCATGGTCATGTACATGTGCACATCTGGAACAGTTCACTTTGCTGTTTTCTTCTCTTTGTTTAGTCTCTGGATTCTTGGATTTACCCCATGTATGCCTCTTAGATTGCATTGCGTGCACCACTGCATTTACATCGCATGCACCTCTCACATCTGCATTTTGCATTTTAATCAGTTCTGACTGGCGAGCCAGAGACAAATCTGGCTCTAGCTGCAGCTTTTCTGACAAGTCGATATCCGCTATTCCGCTATCACGATGCGATCACGAATGTGCTCATCTTTAGCAGTCCCAAAAGGACAAAACTCTGCCAACTCGTATGAACTCCTCAGAAATGATTCCACACCTTCACATGTGCGGCCATGAATTAGATTGGGTTTGGGCACAAAATGTTCGTCAAACTTTTTAACTACTGCATTGTAGTAATCAACTTCCTCCTCAGGTGAAAACTTAAACGTACTGAATACGGGTTCTGCCTGTTTGCCCATTGCATATAGTAATGAGTTCACCTGTACATCACCATCCTCCTTGTCGAGTTTCGTTGAAATTCTGAAGCATGCGAAGCGCTGTCTCCACGCCCGCCAATTCGATGGCTGTGCGAAATCAAATGTCTCCGGCGCCTGAAACTTCAACATTTTTCTTTTCTTCTTCTCCTTTACCGGTCCGAGGAGTATGCGTCACCATGTCATGTTACAGGAGACTGCACAGTCTAGTAAACTCAAAGAAGCAAAATACTTTAAATTGGAACAGAATGACCCTGCCCGTGGATGACATGGCACCCTAACAGTTGGCCATCTGGATCACCTGGCGACCCACATTTGGTGTCCAGATCCAGGGGGCACCAGATGCACAACATTGTTCTCGCATTTGCTTTCAGGCAGTGTTCCGCTCATTTGCTGCAACGGCATGGTGTGTGCTCAACCGTGATAGGCCAGAGCTTGGAAGGGGACTATCTTTTACAAGCGTGTGTAGGCAATCTGTGTCCCACTCCTTTAAGACCGACTTGCCTGACAGTTGATTGCCGACAGTCCTCAGCTGAGCAATTGATCCTGCTGGAGGCAATGGCTAATCAGCTACAGAATAAAAGGCTGCTGGATTCATAAGTCTGGGCCTGTACCTAAAGGGAAAGCGTAAAGAATTTGAACGTGACAGAGTTTCGGAGTTCGCTCGAACCAAACTGGTGTTAGAGAAATGTTTTTTGTAGGAGAAACCTGATTGGGATTTGACCCTTTTTTTGTATGAAAACTTACACCCAGGGGGTAGCTACACTTGTCTAAATCATGGTGAAAGACAAGCCCTTGCATTTTGACCGTGGGTTTCTTGTTTATCTGATTTTTTTTTAAAGCAATTCAAATTTGACCATCTTGCTTCTCTTAAAAAAATTGTTATTCACCACTTTATCCCAATTTATTTTAGTTATTTGTTTGTAGCTGTTAGCAGAATGAGCTTCTTGCCAGTAATTTTAAATATGTTGCTGTTGTCTGGCTGTTTACTTGGCATGGGCCCTTGGCCAAAGAGGTTTTAATTTTCCATGAATGCTACCCTGGTGAAATAACTGAATAAATACAACCATATTCTATAATGAAAGCTCAATGTGAGAGTGTACATGTTTGTTTGTCCTCAGCTTCTATTCAGAACCCTTTGTGCCAGTCTCTTTATTGGGAACAGGTTGCTATGGAAATGAAGACACTTGTCGATAAGGCAATGGGCAGAAGCAGAAATCCTGAATTTTTTGCCATAGGAAAACAACCCAAGATAGAAATAGGGGCAAAAAATTGAACTAATATTAACTATATGTTTACAGATGCTTACATCGACTTTTTAATTGAGGGAAAGCTAAAACAGGCTGGTGCAAGTGTGCTGTTCTTTTACTTATTGAACATAATGTGAACAAAATGTGAATATGTTATCTGACCAGTAATCTGTAAAAACCCAACGAAAGACCTAACAGCTTCAGGAATGTCTAATGATTCCATTGCATGTGGGTTTTAATTAAAATAATTGCTCCAAATTTTGAAAGGATCATTTGACTTCAATTTTCAGTAATAATATTAAAAAGCAATCTCTCCGTAATGCAGCCTGAACAACAAGCTCTCGATTGAGACCATTACTACAGCTTATTTGAGGAAGGCTAGTTTCTACAGCTCGAGTGGTCATTAATTTCATGTAATGCCTTTCTATGCTGTTTAGATATGGCAGACCGTGGGATAAAGCAAGCTGGGAGCAATGACTGAGAGATGTGCTGTTCCTTTCACAAACTAAATCTCACCAACTGCTACTTCTTCAACATGTTGATCCTGTTAAAACCACAGACAGGAAAACAGGAAGACGCCGTGTTTTAGAGTCCAACAGTGAACACTTTCTTTTTCTCTCGCACTCTGTGTCACGTTTCCCCTTCACCTTTTATGTTATTCTGCCACAATTTTCAGTCATCAGTCATTCAATTAACATTCCACTAACACATTCATTATTTCATTCATCCTTTGTTTTCATTTGCCCTGCACTAAAATTGAATCAGTCACCGGTGTTAGTCATTGTTTATCAATCATCTGCCCAGCACTCCCCTATATAGTCTTGTTTCATCACTTTTTGCCGGATTGTCTTGTGTGTTTACTTCCAAGTCTTTCAAGCGGTTCCAAGTCAATTATAGTTAGTCTAGTCTAGTCTAATTTGTGTCTTGTTTGTTTTCTTGTCAGTGTAGTAGTCCATAGTGTAGTGTATTGTTTTTAGGATTTTTGTTTGTTTTTCAAGTTTTTGGTACCACGGTTTGTTTTAAATCTTTGTTTTCCCACAACCCTCTGTTTCCTTTGTGTCTGTGTCTGCTTTTGGGTCCTAAAACAACCTGTGCCCCTGATACTCTGACTAAATCTCTCGGACACAGACACACACACACACAAAACAGCAGACATCAACAAGGGAGACGTCAGGTGTCAAAACCTGCAAGAGGCGAGGGTGAGATACCAATCAGTGAACCTCTTCAGACCCTGCGTCTATTACAATGGGCATCAAATGGCAGCTTGTATTTTTTTGCTTTTTAAAACATTTGACACTAGTTATACCCATAAGTTTATTTAAATGGATGCTTAACTACCAAACTAATGGCAGTATAGCTCTGCTTGATGTCATTTACAAAAAATCCACCACATCGAAAATTAGCATGACTCCCCACTATACTCCAAAGTAGGCCACATGTTCAACTATTTTATTTATATTTATCGGTATTTGTGCAAAAATGTAATATAATATTGAAGGATGGAACTTATTAAAGTTTAAAATCAAACGTGTGAATGCAAGTTTTTTCACAGGATTTTTTAAAATGTTGCTGTCCTTACAATAGACAGTAGGTTGGAAACCATGTTATTGAACTCAATTCTCCAGTAGATTGATGCATGAAGAATGATTTGATAAAAAATTGGAAATATTCCATATACAGAGTATATACTCCTTGCACTAACTGACAACAGAAATATCTCTGATGTCTATAAATTGAGGAGTGATGAGGAAGATGAAGATGCTGCTAGATTTCCAAGAGTGTAGAAAGACAGTTAGGAAGAAATGTCACGTTGAAAAATAGTCATGCTTTAGAATAAATATCACATAATATCACATAAGGTAAATAAAATAATATAAAATGTCACTTATAAGGGTTCACCAGGAGTAGCTCAGACTATGTCATCCTGCAGTTGCTGACATAAGCACTCCATGGCGTGCTCTCCAAGCACTACAAGTGGCGAAAAAAGTCAGGGAGTTATGGGAACGCCACAGCAGAAGTAATCAGCAATCGCGATTTTTAGGTCTGGGATAAATCCACTGTAGAGTTGTTGAACGAACTCGAATTCCATTTTATGTATGCACTTTTGTTAAATATATTGATAATACACCTCTGTAAGTAGTTTGGCGTTGAATAAGCCACACATTATACTTTTATAATCGAAGTTGTTAATCTTCGTTTTCCGTTGGGTTTTACTCAGTTACAGTAGCTAACATGAGGTATTTTCTTTAGGAGAGTGGAATTTGTTCCAGACGAATAATCGTGTGTATGTCCCATTATTGACGGTAAATTATTTGTAGTTTGTGTTTTGTATTAATGTATCGTTCATTTAAAAGAATGCACTTTGTAAATGCTAGCTAGGAAGCATGTTTATTGGTGCTATACTCGTTTTCTACGTTGTAGATATATTTTTATATTGTAAAACATAAAAAGGATGATAGTAACGTGATTGTCCAATTTTTTTTCGAGATGTTTTGTAAATCCACTATACGATCACAAATATTATTTATATGACCATTCTATTAGACCTAAGCACCGCAGAAGAAATCAGCTATGCTGTGGGATAGTGGAATTTGTTCCAGACGAATAATGGTTTGTATGTCCCATTATTGCAGATGTAATAAAACTGCTGTCATCCAAACAAGTATACCAGCGTGTTGGCTTAAGGGATGGAGATAAGGAGTGTCAGAAGTACAAAGTCAGGATGAGAATGGCAGAGAGGATTATGAGGCAGCTATAAACCTGTTACTTGTGGATGACCATTCTGCAAACGCCACTGTAGCACGCCGACGTGCTTGGGGGAAATAATCAGCAAAACAACAGTTACGAGTTCTCCGGCTCTCTTGCCGGTGATTAATTTGACAAATTGTAAACAAACTAAAACGCTCTTCAGGGATCCCCCTCACGGGTTCACCCCAAACAAAATAAACTAAAATAACAAACCAACGAAAAACCGAACTTAACAATTAAACAGACAATGTCAGCATTCCCTTCGCCGGTGCCGACTCGCTTTCTTTTCGCTCCTTTCGCCTCTGTTCTCAGGCTGTTCAATTATGTTCATAATTACCGTAGTCCTCAGCCGGTGCTGGTGGGCGTGCCCGGACCTCTCCTGCACTTGTTCTTGACGCGTGGCACAGCCACAAAAAGTGAAATTGTGTGAAGTCGCACCCCCTTAATCCCAGGTAACCCAGCATGGGAACGTCTTGCTCCTGCTCCTGAACTACTTTAGCCACTAACACCATATGGCTATGGTATGTTCCCAGTGAGATGTTTATGCTTATGACAACAATGACTAATATCTATGCCGAACAAAATGCAGTCGCGGGGTATAAACATGCTTCAGTTTCTGAGATTGTCTCCTGAACACACTGATGTGTTCTATAAGGTCAGACCACTCTATGATTGCATAAGCGAATGCTGTCTAGAGCTGCAAATTCAGTTTCTAAAAGGAAAGCCAGAGTCAAGGTGTATTTCCTCGGTGGAAAAATTGGCCTCGCTTATGACTTCCTCTTCTATCAAGGTGCCACAATAGATATCTCTGAGCAGAGAAAGATGGTTTTAGGACATGGAGCAGCAGTGGTCACCTTACCTGTGCCAGAGAGTATTTTAATAAAAAGTACCCCACACAAATCTCAGATTTGTCAGAACTGTTGAAAGCAGGGTTTCAAACCATTGAGTTCTCTGGCTGTAACGTACAGATCAAATTACTGAGAAAGACCTTTTTTAATATATATATATATATATATATATATTTTTAATTTGACATTGATTGAATACTGATTTTATAAATAATTCCCTAGGGTCCACACTTCAGACTGGATGAAATTTGTATATGTTATGTTTGAAGCCAATGAATTATGTGACCCGTTTTTATAACTTTATACATTTTAAACTTGCTAAAAAGACCAGTTTGTTTTTAATTTATTTTAAATGATTTAACAAGATAAAATGCATTAAAAGTGAAAGAAATTGGAGTCTGAGTTGTGCATTGGGTTACTTAGACATAATGTAAAGGTTTATGACAAATAATACTTCTCACACTAATATCAGTAATTATACTGTATTTTACTGGAATAAGAATACAACTGGTGTCAGAAGAAGGACAAAAAAAGAGATTATGACAGACAAACTTCTGTGACTGTGCTCATATTTAAGCTTGTATTTACGCTAATGAGTATGCAGCCCGTTAAATAACAGATAAGTGTGTATACATTAATATTATGGAACATGCTGTAACATGACAAAGGATGAAGTCCAGGCCATGAAAAACTGTTTCATGCTGGACCTTGAATCTGAAAGAGTATCAAAGGGTTAATTGCGCTGTTAATTTCTCAGTGACAAAGACCTCCCCGAAATGACCTCTGGAGTCATTTTTCTCCAGTAGAAAAAAAAATACATTTATCCTGAATGATGAATGCAGGAATGCATGGAATACAGTGAAGAAATAAGAAATATAGATTTTCCTTACATGGGTAATGGAGCTTGTTTTTCATGTTTGTGAATTTGAGCTCTTGGAAGGCTTTAACCTTCTCCTAGTCAACTCATTTTATTTATTTATACTTCTATTAATCTGCTTAGGTGTCTTACATATATGGAATATACATATTTTGTTGAGGATGGGATGGGGAAAGTACAAACTGTAATAATTGAGGCTTACTGGCATGCTTGCTGATTTGGAAGGCAATAGAAAAGAAGAAACACCTGTGTCTTCTTAGCTTTCAGGCGAGGGGCGGGGGTGGGGAGAAAACCCTTTATTTACCCTGCTTGTCTGGATGAAAGGGAGAGCAGCTTGAGCTGGCTAGCTGACTTGCAGGCAGGGTTTCTTGATATTATATAGTCAGGTGCAGTTCAATCATAGGCACTAGAAGAGAAAAGAAGCCTAATCGACAGCCCACGAGCTAGACAGTCCTGCTGACTGAGAGACTGCGGACCTGGGCATAAAGAGTGTGTTCCGATACATGAGTGTGTCTGGGACACAGTCTGGGAGGTGCCCCTAGTGGGAGGAGACAGGGAGAAAGTAAAAAATAAATTGTTTTGATTGTTACTTATGAAATAAACCTTTGTTTGGTTGGTTGTTCAGATTTGGTTGGCTGGGTGGATGGGCTGGTTTGTATACCAAATCTCATGATTGCTCTGAGTGTGGATGTGCCACATGAAGACAGGAAGAGTTTGGAAGGTTTTTTTTTTTTTTTTTGCCTGCCAGCAGAGACACATGAGAAGAACAAGAAAGGGTGGAGACTACTCATAGTCTAAACTGTTTAGACAGGGATATCTAGGAGTGTGCCACGTCATGGATTGGCCATCTGGTAGATTGTGTTGTGACGAGTTGTGAGAGAAAAAGTGAGTTTGAGTTGCTGGATGTTAAGGGAGAATAGAAGTGGTCCAATGCCTGTACCTTGTAGGACACAGAAGAGAAAAATAATAGGGAATGACATTGATCATCAGGAGTAACACAAGAGGAACACAAGAGGAGGAATACATGATAACTGTTTTATGGTTGTTTTAGAAAATGCGTAGTTATGGTCTACCAAGACCCTGTAGCAATAGTGGAAGTTACCAATACCATATTAAGCATTGTTCAAAAACTCAACTTTTCATTGAAGTTCCTGGATGTTGTCACATTTCCTTGGTGGATTGAATTATTAAATTGATCTAGACTTTTTCACTATTTTAATTCACAGAATCCATCATTGTTAACTTTACATTTTTAAATCTAATGAAGAAAATGATTTTGAAGACGGATGACCATGGCAGGAGACTGGGCAAAAGCAATGGTCAGGCGATCAGACAAACAGAGTTGAGAGGAAAAGACAATGTCAAGGACAGGAAAGGACAGGACAGGAAAGGACAGGAAAGGACAGGAAAGGACAGGAAAGGACAGGAAAGGACAGGAAAGGACAGGAAAGGACAGGAAACTGTCGTAAAACTGAAAATACTGAAAGACTTCACAATGAGTGAGGGTTAGCGATGGGCTTATGTGTGGAACAGAAA